>NMUG010012855.1:0-10259 GCA_002855965.1 Monotropa hypopitys
TTACTCAACACCGTTTTATTTATATATTAAAATGCCTTTTCTTTTACACACACCAAAATTGTATATCATCATTTCATGTTCAAAAACATCATCCTTTTTTTAAACACCATTTATATGAAAACTCCATTTTCTCAAACAAATTATACCTTTGAAATCTCCTCCAACGCACACCTAATTCATTTATAAACAAGTGATCCAAAGGATTTATAAACTTTCAACACTTTCCAAAATACACACTTTGTACTAATAAGAATAGTAACTTACTAAACCTTATGCGATCTATAGAAAGTACTCACCTCAATCCAAAGCAATCTAAAGAACTTGCTTTCCTTTTCTCTGAGCCGAACTCGAAAGCTCTCCAACACCTATAATAGCCAATGGTCTTAATAAGATACTATATCGGAATGAAGAATAAAATTTTCTAACTTCTTAACTCTTCTTTGAAATTCATTTCCTATCTTATTAATCATTTAAACGCTTCTTTTATACTCTAATCATCTACTAATTATTGCCCAAAACATAACCCGAGACTTAAAAATAAAATCCAAACCAAATTCCCCTAAAAAAGACATCTCTGCCAACATTCTGCAAGCACCGGCAAATACACTGGCAGATACACCGGTGGATCCAGTGCATCGACCAGTCCCTAAACCGGTCCTTGGGCCGGTCTACAAAAATCTGCAGAACTAGGTTTTGATCGAATTTCTAAGTTTTGACGAATTGGATTATCAAAACTACTCCGATTTCTACCAAATTTTGAGCATATGAACTAGACATAATTCTAAACAACTCTGTATTTTTAGATTTTAAAATCGTTACCCGAATTGGAAGAAATAAAATTAATAAGGATTTGCCGCAACTTGAATCTCTCCTCCCTTCAGTACTGTTCACCTTCTTCTCCGATGGTCTGCAGCAACTCCCTTCTTCTTCGTGAATCCCCCTCTCAACTCACACAATAACTTTCGGATTCAAACTCTCAGAAGCACTTTGAAAGGATTAAATTAGTTCAGAGGTTATATGACTTATACATAATTTTTACGATATCTTCAAAGTTAATATAACTCTCAACCACATATGCACGATCCTACTACTTGACAACACAGAGTTGTTACAGCTACAACCCCATTTTTTTGACACCTATCCACCTCTTCGGATAGCTCAAACATGCAGGCAGATTTTCCCTTACCTTCTCACACGTAACCTTGGATGGATATTGTCATGTAACTCTTCCTCCATGCCACGACACACTCACACAGAGCAAAATTTTCTTTTCTCTTCCTTAATTACAAATTTTGTTTTTATCTTTCAATCTTTGCATCTAAGCCCCTATAGCTTATTAAAACTTTGAATTAATTGCATAACATATTAAATGTCTATAAAAATTCTAATAAATTCCTAATAATTTCCCAAAATTTTTTATTAACTTACTAACCACATTAGATAATATTTTAATTATCTAAATTCCCAATTATTAGCTATTAATAATTCTTAATTATGATACAGATCTCACACACATACCTCATCACATATATGTTTAAGTTTACAGTCCAACAAAATAAATTATGACAGTCTTGGGAATATGAATTTGAAAACAATTAGAACTAAAGGAAATCAACTGAAGATACCTAGTAAGATGGCACCCGAACTCCAAACTCCAAGTCACACAGTTGGATCGGTATCTAAAAATAGAGGGTTACGCAAAAGCCTAGTAGAGAAAGCCTATACCCAAATATATCCCAAGTTGGGACCAAAGATGCGAGTGCGAGAATAAAATATAAGTATATGCGATGAGGACCATTTCTTAGTTCAAAACTGTTTGCCAAGTTCCATCCAAAATATCATTTCAAAGTCATTTCTAAAGCCAATGGATTTCTTTTAAAAGCTCACTTGACGAAATCAAGGAGAAACATTTCTTTAACAAAAAAATATATCATCTCCACCTTAACGAAATTAAGGGAGGCGCAACCATATTATTTAGATTTTTCATTGAGCTTTGGCTTGTTCCGTGCTAATCGCCTGCCAGCTACTAACCGAGTGTTCCTTAGAATTATCCTACCTTAGGAAGGGCTCTAGTGGGACTCCATTGCGTAATGTAGTGAATGTAATCTACTTAGGGAACGAAATTCCCGTATGATAATATAACCAACTCAATTAAAACATTTGTTTAAATTTCGGGATTAGGTCATCCATACCTCCTAATCACCCTAAATGACCAAACATGGCTTTTCCAAAATTGACATTCAAATCCTTCCATTAAAACGTTTGTAAGGTCATAAGACCATTTTACCATTATCAATTTTAATGATCTACCCTTCAATTGCAACATTTCCTCAAGACCCAAAACTAGGGTTTTATACAAATTGGTTTTTTTAGAAAATCATATGGGGATTTTGAAATTGATAACATGCGGAGTCGATTAAGACCCATAGCAACTTAAACACTCAATCAATTTGGGAGTAATTTGACCCGAAACATAGAATACGAAATTTCCTCATTCTATTTAGTACATAGAGGGAGAAAAAACCAAACCACCAAGAAACATAGATGGAATAGACAACTCTACCTTGAATGGAGAACAAAACACAAACTTACAAAAAACCTAGGTGAGGGATTCTTCACAAGCACCCAAACAAAGCACACCACCATGTAGCCCTTGACTTCCTCCTCAATGTTTGTGAAGATCAAAATCTTCAAAGGTCCCTCAATCCTTCACAAATCTAGAGAGAAGGGAGAGAGAGATGGAAGAAGAGAGATGTAACGCCCCGTCCTGCAGGGACCAATTTAATGATCCAGCGGACCCGGCAACGTTACTAAAAACAGAAAACAGACAGAACAGAAGAGATAGGAACAGATAGTCTAAATGAAGATGCATAACTGAAATAAATAAAAACTGCAGAATTATCCAAAGAGCTGACAACCAGAAAATAAAAAAACTAAACTCAGCAAACACGCTGACCAAGTCTCCCAACAAAACAGAACAAAAATATCCAACTAGCTAATCAAGCAGAATAACCTCTGCTAAAAACTGAAAACAACTGGAAGTAACCACTAGAATCACTGAAAAAATAGACTGCGCAGCTACCCAAAACTCCTCCTGCTAACTCCAAGGTAGTGGATCGGACTGCTCAGCTAAATAGAACCTGCACTTCGACCAATGCCCATACATATACAAAGTGCAGGAATGCGTTAGCTTACTAGAAGTACTATGTCAAATAAAAATAAACTGAAACAACAGATGCAGATATTAAAAGCTAAAAACTATCTATCACAGGCTGATATAACAGAAAGCAGAACATAATGAGTAACTAAGCAGAAACAGAACTAGAAAAGTACTGAGTAGCGTGTGAACCCTAGCGCACGTTTCTACAGACTTTTACACATGTGTATATGTTTCACTTGTTATGTTTGGATATCAGACTTAGCATACAGAACAGACGGGCAAGGGATCCACTTGCAGAATGACATTAATATGTCTAGAAACACGTTCCACCAGCCTTTTAGGCGTAAAGAAACCGAACCACCAGCCAAAGTGGCGTAAAGATCCCACAAAATATCGGACCACCAGCCAGTGTGGCGTAAAGATCCCGCAGACTTAACAGATTAATAGAATTGTCATTTTTACCAGAGTTTCCAGAAACACAGAAGTGGCTCGTACAAATCCTAGCATGATACTAGGTGTTAATCGTACAACTAAACAGATACAATATTAACGAAAAGCTACCAACAGAAACAACAAAAAGTCCACAGAACTTAAAGTAAAACTGGCACACTCACAGATAGCTCTTAAACTGGTTTCTTGGACGAGGATGGATTGGACCACCTCGAGTTCTCTCTTGAAAACAAAGTCAATAAGTCAGATTCTCAACATCACAATATCCCAATACTGATAATCGAAGATGAAATTTAAACAATTACCCAATCTGATTGTTTTTCAGAATTTTACAGAATTTTCAGATTAATATAATTTCCCAAGACATATTTTTAAACAAATACAATTTTTATTAAAAAAATACACTGACCGGTATGAATTCGGTATGCAAGCGGCATACCGCCCGGCATGCCAGTCCTTTGTAATTTTTACAGATTTCACCGATTTCTCCATATTTTCCCACAACGATTTCAATATCTAAATGACATTATTTTCAGAAACTTAATCATGAAATATGTTCTACTAAATGTTCTCTACACGATTCATAAGAAAACAGATCGAGATTTCATGATTTGGACACTAAATACTCAACCGGTATGGGACCTGTACGACACCAGTATACCGCCCGGTATACCGGTCGGTGTACCGGCTCGTACAGCAGAAGGCAGAAAACAAAATTTGTTTAATCCAAAAACGCAATTTCTTAATTACAACCTATAAAAACACAATTTAAAGACTTCAAACTAGAAAAATCAAAGCATGTAAGATGTAGTACACATCTAGGTTCATATCATATCCGAATTTGAGCATTAACCAACTACTTTAACTCAATCAAAACCATGATTTTTCAACCAAAACACTTTTAAGCAGTCACTAATTACGATTAGTGTAAAAACTCAGATCTAGGACAGATTAAGTACGAAATTAACAAAGTAAAAACATAGAGATTACCTTTGATGTGTGATGAACTAATCCTATTAAGGATTCCTCTCCAAATTCCTTGATTTGAGTTGAGAATTAGAGAGATTTCCAAGCTCTCTCTCCCTAATCTCTCTAGAGAACTATATTGCCTCCCTTTTAGTTTTAACTTAACCTAATGAGCTTAAAGCTCTATATATATATCATAATCAGGTTTTAGGTTGTTTTTACCCAAGTGCTCTTTACTCAAGGGTCTATTTACCTTTACATGCCATCCCATAAATCAAAATAGACTTTGTATAATTCTTTTGTAATTAAATGCCACATTTGACTCCAAAAATCACAAAAAAATACCAACACCCCTATTTATTTTTTTGAATCTCTTAAAATATTTTTCGGATATATTTTTAATAAATATAAATATAATTTCTCCGGGACGGGTGTTACAACTCTCCCCTACTTAAAAAGATTTCGTCCTCGAAATCGAGGTCACTCACATGCATAAGCACACTCATCCTCGCAATCATATTTCACGTTTCATCAGTTATTTTAACAATCTAGCACGGTATTGTAAATAACGAAATGAAACAATACAGATACCTGATAATATCTCTGATGGCGTTGTTGTTGTGCGATATCCGCTTGAACATGCTTGGTTGATCTTCTTTTGTTGTACCTCTTCCAGTGATTTCTCTTTCTTTACACCTCTTTGTTGGTCCCCCATTCGCACTTTCACTTCTAACTCTCTCTCTTGTCTATACCTTAGTTTTTGTAGTTTTTGGATCTCCTCTCTCCTAATACTTTCTTGGTATTCAGGTAAATTCCTCACATTTTCCTCTATCCCTCTAGCTATTTCCACAAGTTCAGCATACTTTAATCTCCGGTATAGATATATTCTCGTTGCTATAATAGGATTCAATCCCGTCCAGAAGTGCTCACACCGTTTATACTCAGAACTCACTAATTCTTCTTCATAACGAGATAAACTTTCAAATCTTTCTTTATACTCTGTCACAGATGAACTACCTTGCCGGATTCTAGCAAATGCCACTTTAAGCCTCTTGTCTAACCCCCTTAACCGCTTTCTTGCAACACTAGCACCACCAGGCCCTCTAGTTGCCACTGCAAATAGCCTCTCTGATTGTTTCATCGATCCAAGGTCAAAATTTCTAAGTCTTTTATTACCTCCAACTACTACCTGCTGCTCCACATAAGCAATCATTTCAGCATTGATCCTTTTCACTTCTTCCATTGCCAATAGTCCTGCTAATACTACACATACAACCATCACAAACAATTGTTAGATAAAATCGTTAGCGTTAGTCCATGAATGCATGCGACACACTAACATCCTTCGGTCCACTACGACTCTACAGAAACCCCTAAGAGTAACCATGTATTACTGCAGATTCTTCCAAACTTCTGACGAGAAGATACGTTAGCTAGGCGATCTTCGAATCAGACCTAAGGGTAATCATTAGTCGTACACAATTCTCAACTCTATCCATCCATACTCCGAGAATCTCTAAACCTAAGCTCTGATACCAAGCTATAACGCCCCGTCCCGCAGGGACCAATTTAATGATCCAGCGGACCCGGCAACGTTACTAAAAACAGAAAACAGACAGAATAGAAGAGACAGGAACAGATAGTCTAAATGAAGATGCATAACTGAAATAAATAAAAACTATAGAATTATCCAAAGAGCTGACAACCAGAAAATAAAAAAAATAAACTCAGCAAACACGCTGACCAAGTCTCCCAACAAAACAGAACAAAAATATCCAACTAGCTAATCAAGCAGAACAACCTCTGCTAAAAACTGAAAACAACTGGAAGTAACCACTAGAATCACTGAAAAAACAGACTGCGCAGCTACCCAAAACTCCTCCTGCTAACTCCAATGTAGTGGACCGGACTGCTCAGCTAAATAGAACCTGTACTTCGACCAATGCCCATACATATACAAAGTGCAGGAATGTGTTAGCTTACTAGAAGTACTGTGTCAAATAAAAATAAACTGAAACAACAGATGCAGATATTAAAAGCTGAAAACTATCTATCACAGGCTGATATAACAGAAAGCAGAACAGAACGAGTAACTAAGCAGAAACAGAAACAGAACTAGAAAAGTACTGGATAGCGTGTGAACCCTAGCGCACGTTTCTACAGACTTTTACACATGTGTATATGTTTCACTTGTTATGTTTGGATATCAGACTTAGCATACAGAACAGACGGGCAAGGGATCCACTTGCAGAATGACATTAATATGTCTAGAAACACGTTCCACCAGCCATTTAGGCGTAAAGAAACCGGACCACCAGCCAAAGTGGCGTAAAGATCCCACAGAATATCAGACCACCAGCCAGTGTGGCGTAAAGATCCCGCAGACTTAACAGATTAACAGAATTATCATTTTTACCAGAGTTTCCAGAAACACAGAAGTGGCTCGTACAAATCCTAGCATGATACTAGGTGTTAATCGTACAACTAAACAGATACAATATTAACGAAAAGCTACCAACAGAAACAACAAAAAGTCCACATAACTTAAAGTAAAACTAGCACACTCACAGATAGCTCTTAAACTGGTTTCTTGGACGAGGATGGATTGGACCACCTCGAGTTCTCTCTTGAAAACAAAGTCAATAAGTCAGATTCTCAACATCACAATATCCTAATACTGATAATCGAAGATGAAATTTAAACAATTACCCAATCTGATTGTTTTTTAGAATTTTACAGAATTTTTAGATTAAATACAATTTTTATTAAAAAAAAATACACTGACCGATATGAACCCGGTATGCAAGCGGCATACCGCCCGGCATGCCGGACGGCATGACGGTCCTTTGTAATTTTTACAGATTTCACCGATTTCTCCATATTTTCCCACAACGATTTCAATATCTAAATGACATTATTTTCAGAAACTTAATCATGAAATATGTTCTACTAGATGTTCTCTACACGATTCATAAGAAAACAGATCGAGATTTCATGATTTGGACACCAAATATTCAACCGGTATGGGACCGGTACGACATCGGTATACAGCCCGGTATACCGGCCGGTGTACCGGCTCGTACAGCAGAAGGCAGAAAGCAAAATCTGCTTAATTCAAAAACGCGATTTATTAATTACAACCCATAAAAACACGATTTAAAGACTTCAAATCAGAAAAATCAAAGCATGTAAGACGTAGTACACATCTAGGTTCATATCATATCCGAATTTGAGCATTAACCAACCACTTTAACTCAATCAAAACCATGATTTTTCAACAAAACACTTTTAAGCAGTCACTAATTATGATTAGTGTAAAAACTCAGATCTAGGACAGATTAAGTACGCAATTAACAAAGTAAAAACATAGAGATTACCTTTGATATGTGATGGACTAATCCTATTAAGGATTCCTCTCCAAATTCCTTGATTTGGGTTGAGAATTAGAGAGATTTCCAAGCTCTCTCTCCCTAATCTCTCTAGAGAACTATATTGCCTCCCTTTTAGTTTTAACTTAACCTAATGAGCTTAAAGCTCTATATATATAACATAATCAGGTTTTAGGTTGTTTTTACCCAAGTGCTCTTTACTCAAGGGTCTATTTACCTTTACATGCCATCCCATAAATCAAAATAGACTTTGTATAATTCTTTTGTAATTAAATGCCACATTTGACTCCAAAAATCACAAAAAAATATCAACACCCCCGTTTATTTTTTTGAATCTCTTAAAATATTTTTCGGATATATTTTTAATAAATAAAAATATAATTTCTCCGGGACGGGTGTTACAAGAGAGAGGGAGGTGCTACGGCTGTGAGGGAGAAAGAGTGAGAGAGTTCTGAGATGAAAATATGGTTTTCACTCTTATACGTGTGCTCAAAACACATGCTGAATGACCAAACTGCCCTTAATGAGGTTTCCCCAAAACTGTCTGTCAATCATATATATCGATATATAGCTAAGCTACATATCGATATATAGACTGATCTGGGCTCCCCACAAGTAAGCTGCATTTCGATATACATGGGGTTGTATATCGAAATGCAAAACACTATGTTGGGTCCTAACAAAGGATCATATCGATATGCACATGGTGCATATCGAAATACAGAACCTTCTACAGAAGGTTAACAAGGACTCATTTCGATATGCAGCAGGGGCATATATAAATGGAAGAAGCTCTGACCAAAATATACAAAGGGATATTTCAATATGCATGGGATGGATATCGAAATACAAAGCTCGCTGGTGGAAACCAAAGGAAAAGTATATCGATATGCATGGGAGTGCATATCAAAATACAACACAATATAACTATATATCGAAATGCAAAGGAATAGAATGTGAACAGTGAGTTGGCTATATCGAAATGCCAACTAAAGGGCATATCGAAATAATGGGCATTTTGATATACACAAAGACTGTATATCGAAATACATGGCAGAAAAGTGGAATTTTGTGTGGGGCCTCCAGGCCTCCCAACACTCACCCGAACCAACTCGGACCCAACCAATCACACCCAATAGACACCAATGAAGGATTATCTTTTGAGAATTTACGAAATACCTCTAAATTGGAATATTGTGGGATTCAAATTGACCAAATCCAATTAAATTGAATTAAAACTCTAACAATTCTATTATTAAATTCTCAACTGTTACAGTTTTCGACAATGGAACTTTGAAGATTGTACCCTGAGCTGAATTTGAGCTCGGGAATGAGGTATTCATTTCGGGAAATTAGTCGAAACTGATTAATTAAGTGAATTATATGTACAAATAATGTTAAAGTTGAGAAAGAAGAATTGAAAGATTTGATCATGATGAGAAGTCTAAGTATATTTATTTAATGATTGGAATGAGAAGTTCTATTCATTAAATAAACTCTGAGAAGAATGTTACGTGTAAAAAGTTAAGATTATTAATGAACAAAATGATAAAAAGAAGATTTAGTGGAGCCAATTATTTGAGAAAGATGATAAGTATTACTGTTGAGAGTGAACATATCAATGTCCCACTAGCCGTTCAATATATATTAAAGAATGTATATAAGACAAAAGAAAAGGAATGTACAGTCAGACCCACCCTTCAAAAGCTTAATTTATAAAAGGTGGGACCCAGGCAATAATAGAGAGGACAGTGTATAAATTACAAAGCAAATCATTTGAGAAAGGTATGCAAATTCCTAATACTGAATTCTCTCTTTTTAGTTATATTTCATCCAAATATTAACTTAAGCATCGGAGTACCCCCTGAAGAGAAGGTAGGGGGTCCCTTAGTCTTTTCTATTTTGCAGCAACATTGAAGTTCTTGGAGGTCCAACATTTGTTGAAAAGTCAGTACCATTTATTTGACATGGCATTTTGAATATTTCTAAGGGTGATCAGAAAATCCCACCCACAGAGAATGAGAACAGTGACAAGTGTAGGAACAAGATTATTCTCCACCGGGGACAACGATGGCGGTGACAAGTTCATTCAGAGCTCCAAGGTCAAAATCTTCGATCGCAATCTCATATGCAAACAAGTTAAGCCCGTCCCTTACAGCCCCTTTGTCTGTGCGGTGAGAAAAGAAAAAGCATTCAGACCCTTTCTCACAAAATCTCACAAAAAATGGTGAGACAAAAAGAGGGGTCAGAGTGATTTAGGATTCCCACCTTCCTTGATTTTTTACCAAACAAAC
>NMUG010012856.1:0-10259 GCA_002855965.1 Monotropa hypopitys
AAGAAGAGGTGGCTGAAGGAGAAGAAGAACCCATGGAATGGCATGATCAAGGGTGGGACCTCGATTTAGAAGACAATCCCGAGGAAGAAGAAGATCCGAGTGAGAACGAAAAATAAGATATCGATATAGATCGTGAGGAGTGGGTCTATCCACCCTACGAGTGGCCGACTGACTCGGATAACTAGTAGCATTTAGTATTCTATCATTATCCGGCATATTTTGTCGAGTGTGCTTTGGACACACTTAGGATTTCGGCTTATCCTCTTAGGATGAACTCTAACTATCATGAATCAATCAAACTTTTTACCATGTTTCTAACTATGAAAATCTCTTCTAGAAGAATGGTTAATACTCGCGCGAATGGTTAAGGAATTGGTCAGCAAAACGATGAAGTGGCAGAGTTACATGAAATGGTTAGGATGCTAGCTGGAACCGTCCAGACTCAGCAGGAGATAATCAACCAATACTTCAACCAACCAGGACCTGCGAATGAACCACCTAATCGTGAAGAAGAAGCATTGGTCGACCCAATAGAGCAAGCGGCCAACTTCGCAGCAGTCAAAGAATTCTTGAAGCTGAAACTCCCTACCTTCCAAGGAGGAATGGACCCTGTCAAAGGTAACAAGTGGATCGCAGCACTAGAGAAAAATTTTCGATTGCTGAGGTGTTCAGACCAGTAGAAGGTCAAGATTAGATCATACCTGCTCGAAGGAGAAGCAATTCGGTGGCGGAATTTGAAGAATATGATGGAACCGGAGATGAATTGGGAAAGATTTCTGGAAATATTTTGCGAGAAGTTCATTCCACGAGCAATGCAGATGGCAAAAAGAATGGAGTTCGAACATCTCAAACAATGAGGAATCATGACGGTGGCAGCTTACGAGACTGAGTTCACGAATCTAGCAGGTAGTGCCCCTTACTTAGTAGCAACGGAAGAAATGAAGGCGCGGCGATTGGAAGACGGATTGAAACCAGAGATTCAAAAGGTAGTTCGACCCCTCCAATTATCTACGTATGCCAATGTTCTAGATCGAGCTCTGTTAGTAGAACAAGATGTGGACGAGACCCGACGCTTCCAGGAAAGGAAGAGACAAAGTCAAAGTCAAAGAGAAACCAGTCACCCCAAGAAGCCCAACTTTAGAAGGAATCAAGGAAGAAGGAACGAAGAAAGGAAGCCGATATCGCCATGCCCGAATTGCGGAAATCAACACTTGGGAGAATGCCGAGTAAACACTTGTTTCGGTTGCGGACAGAGTGGCCACTTAAGAAGAGAATGCCCGAAGATGACTGGAGCAAATACCGTGCCTATTGGAGCCCCCAGAAACAATGCCAACAACCAAGGAAACCGTAATAATAACAACCAACAGCAGGGAGAGCTTTTGCACTCGTCCTGGTAGATCCTCGCAATGAAGAAGGAGTTATGGAAGGTAGAATCCTCATTTGCAATATTCTTACTTATGCCTTATTTGATTCCGGATCCACACACTCGTTTATTTCAAAATCGCATTCGGAGAAATTTTCCAAGAAATATGAACCCTTAAGGTACGATCTGTTCGTAGCCCAGCCCATGAGTAAAGGCGTCCTATGCTCTACGATTCTTAGGGATTGCAAGACATCCATGAATGGAGCCTTGTCATCCATATATCTTATCCCTTTAAGCATGGCACACTTCGACGTCATTATTGGTATGGACTGGTTGTCCAAGTCCAATGCCAAGATCGACTGCGCTGGAAAGTCCATCACCTTTGTTGAATCCAAATGTGGGGAGTCTGAACTCAAAGGAGAAGGAGTTGTTTCACTCCCTTGTTTTGTATCCTTCACCAAAGCCCGTCGTCTTCTACAGAAAGGATGTCAAGGGTATCTCTACAGCATCACCTCAACCGAATTGAAGAGCGCTTCGAAGGAAGACAACTCAGTAGTACGTGACTATCCTGAAGTATTTCCCGAAGAGCTACCGGGAATGCTTATTGACCAAGAGATAGAATTTTTCATCGACCTTATGCCAGCAACGCAACCGATTTCCAAAAAAACCTATCGCATGGTGCCAGCGGAACTGAAAGAATTAAAGACTCAACTGCAAGAATTGATCGAGAAGAACTTTATCCGGCCAAGCTCATCACCGTGGGGAGCACCGGTACTATTCGTCAAAAATAAGGATGGAACTATGAGTCTATGCATCAACTATCAGGAGCTGAACAAAGTTATGATTAAGAACAAGTATCCACTACCCCGCATTGACGTCTTGTTCGACCAGCTACAAGAAACCCGAGTATTTTCGAAGATCGACCTACGTTCAGTCTATCATCAACTCAAAATCAAAGTTGAAGATGTTGAGAAAACCGCTTTCCGCACTCGTTACGGACATTACGAGTTTCTAGTCATTCCATTTGGAGTAACCAATGCCCCAGCAGCATTCATGGATGTGATGAATCATATTCTCGCTAAATTCCTCGATGATTTCGTAATCGTATTTATCGACGATATCCTCATCTATTCGAAAAACAAAGAGTAACATGTAGAGCACCTGTCCATCATCTTACAGACCCTGAAGGAGAAGTAACTTTACGCAAAGTTTAGCAAATGCAAGTTTTGGCTAAATAGTGTCCACTTCATTGGGCACATCATCAACGAACGCGGAATCTCAGTGGACCCACAAAGATAGAAGCAATCTCAAATTGGCCTACACCAACATAAGTCACTGAAGTTCGAAGCTTTCTAGGACTTGTTGGATACTATCGTCGATTCATTCAGGACTTTTCAAAGATCTTCATACCTATGACACAACTTGCACGAAAAGGAGAACCATTCGCATGGACAGAAGAAAAAGAAGGATGCTTTCAAGAACTGAAGAGAAAACTCACCACCGCACCTGTGCTTATGCTACCCAACGGAGAGGAAGGATTTGCCTTCTACAACAATGTTTCATACAAAAGATTAGGATGCGTCCTCATGCAGTTCGGAAAGGTAATCTCTTACGCCTCACGACAATTGAAGCCCCACGATAAGAATTATCCTACGCACGATTTGGAGCTTGCGCCAGTAATCTTCGCACTCAAAATATGGCATCATTACCTATACGGAATTACTTTCTATGTCTTCACCGACCACAAAAGCTTGAAGTACATTTTCACTCAGAAGGAGCCGAACCTAAGACAACGAAGATGACTCGAGCTTATGAAGGACTACGACCTCAATATTCAATACCACCCAGGGAAAGCTAACGTTGTAGCCAATGCCCTCAGCCGAAAAGAAGACCACCCCTGCTCAGCGCATCTTGCAACGATCATTGCAGAACCTTCCATCATAAAAGAAATCAAGACTCTCCAAGCAAACGACCGAAGTTGTAGAAAATCTAGGAAAGCACCAAATATCAACCAAAAAGCGAGTTCACCATACGAGAAGGCCTCCTCAAGTTCCGAAACCGAATATGCGTGCCCAACCAAGAAGAAATCAAGCGAAGGATCATGGACGAAGCCCACAAGTCAAAGTTCGCAATTCACCACGGAAGATCGAAGATGTACCAAAACCTCAAGAAGTCATACTAGTGGATAGGCATGAAACGGGACATAGCCAACTGCATCGATCGGTGCCTCGAATGTTAGCAAGTCAAAGCAGTATGTCAGATGCCAGCAGGACTACTTCAAACTCTGTCGATCTCCAAGTGGAAGTGTGAAGATATCACCATGGACTACGTCATAGGGTTTCCTCGAACCATCAAAGGCAACAATGCAATATGGGTTATAGTCGATCGCTTGACCAAGTCAGCTCATTTCATTCCGATTAAGAACACGTATTCAATGGACCAAATGTCAGCCACTTATCTACGAGAGATCATTCGACTACACGGAACACTTGTTTCGATCACATCCGATAGAGACCCCCGATTCGTGTCTAGATTTTGGAAGTCGCTACAAAACAAAATGGAAACAACACCAAACTTCAGCACCGCTTTTCATCCGCAAACTGATGGCCAATCAGAGAGGATGATTCAGACCTTAGAAGATCTTATACGAGCATACACTTTGAAATTTTAGAAAAGGTGGGAAGAACACCTATCCTTAGCAGAATTCGCCTACAATAGCGGCTACCAAGAAAATATCTAGATGTCACCATTCGAAGCATTGTACGGCAGGAAGTGCAGATCACCAGCATGTTGGACTGAAGTTGGAGAAGAGGCACCCACAGGACCAGAAATCGTGCAGGAAACAACTGAGAAGATTAAGCTCATTCAGGATAAGCTGAAGATAGCCCAGGATCTACAGAAGATCTATGTCGACGCACATCAAAGGGAGCTAGAATTTCAGGAAGGAGATAAAGTATTCTTGGAAGTGTCACCTATAAAAGGCGTCATCAGATTCGGAAAGAAAGGGAAGCTCAATCCATGCTACATCGGACCTTTTGAGATTCTCGAAAGAATCATACGAGTCGCATACCGATTAGCACTCACACCAGAGTTAGCCAATATCCACGACGTATTCCACATATCAATGCTTCGAAAGTACATATTAGACCCTACGCATATTCTAGTTCAACCAGTTATCGAGATCGAGAAGAATTTGGCATACGAAGAAAGACCCGTTCGAATCATGTACCGATAGGGGAAGCAACTCAGAAATAAGGTCATCCCGCTCATCAAAGTCTGGTGGGAGAATCAATCAGGAAGCGAAGCTACTTGAGACAAAGAGAGCGATATGCGCCTAAAATACCCCCAGTTATTCGAATAAGGTATAAGATTTCATTCTTTCATATTTTATGCAATTCATTTAAGTTTGAGGGACCAAACTTTTAAAAGTGGGGAGGATGTAAGGTGTCGACCCGATAAATAGGCCAAAATATGTTTAATTAATTATCCCTATATTTTAAAAAAATTGAGAATTTATTAGAATCTATTGAAGGATAAAAGAGGTGTTAAAATAAAGTTTGAGGATTAAATAATGAAATGAACTAGGGGCAAAGTGTAAAGGAAGAAGAGTTAAGAAGCCCAAAGCAAGCCCAGTCCGAGACCCGTCCGAAACCCAGCAGGCCGGACCAGCTTGGTCCAGACCGACCGGCCCAGCTCAGCCCGGACCCGAGCTCTTCGGTAGCTGCGCGGCAGCTCTTCCGAGCTGAAGGGTCAGGTCCCATCCGGACTGACCCGCTGTCTGACTTTGATGGGACAACACGCCGCAGGTTGCAATCTGACATGGCTCAGGTCTGACTTGGATTAGACTAATCACTGCACCGTTCAGTAGGATTAAGGAGGGGTCTAATCCATCATTAATGCACCTAAACTCCGGACTCCTATATAAGAAACCACTTCTCAAGCATTCAAGGCTACACCAAACTCCTCCGATCATTCAATTCTAGAGAGGGAGAGTCCATGCTCTTGACACTTAGCTGTTCGGCAGTCATCCCGAAGCTTCCAGAACCCTTGTCCGACCAGTCTTAGCCTTCAAGCAATTCACAACATCCTTCGGACCATCTTGCTAACCACTGCCCGGACCAGCATTCACTGGACAGCTTCAGCTTGGCAACCCAGTTGGGAACCCAAGAGCTCACTCAGGTACATCTTAAATCTTCGATTAACATTATGACCCTTGCGTCAGCTCGGCAAGTCCCTCAAAGGACTTGACCGCACTGCCTTCAGCTCGGCACTCATGCCCGGACCACTACAGTACATTATTCACCCCTTTTTGTGTATTGCCGACCTCCCACTTGCTGGAGCACTGCTGCTCGACAGAGGGGACTATCTGCCTTATCTTAGTTCAGTTTTCTCAGCTCGGCTACATGTTTTTTTGTTCGGACAATCAGTCCTTTGAGCTTGTAATCATCTTATAAATCTTTTCGACCAATCATAGTGCCCTAATCAATGATCCCCGCACTGCCAATGCTCGGCAGTAGCCTTGTTGGTTGTTCGGCAGACTATCTGCTCGGTAAGTCCTCAGCTCGACAATGCTTTATCCCAGCCACCTATGAGACCGACAGCCTCTGCTCGGATGCTCGACAAAACTTAGAAAGATTACCTCAGTAGTCTTTTTAGCTCGGCAACAGGACCATTCGGTCCAGAATGCCCTCCGGACCAATGTTAAACAGTCTCCTGTACTAAACCAATCGGCCACTGTCCTCCGGACAGAAGGCCTTCGGCTAGGAGCTCGGCCAATCAGCCAGTGGCAGTCCAACCAAGTATGGTCCGGCAGCTCATCTCGGCCAGTACCTTAGCAGCTCATCAATTGTCTAGAAATAATGTAATTGGGTTATTATGACAGATTGAGGTGATTGAAGAATATCCAAGGAGAAAATAATCAAAGGAAAAGGTAAATCTCTATATGCCCTTGTTACTCGTATGATTTTAAACATGCTAAATATTTGTAAATATATGATTTATACTATTGAGCATTTCACCCTATTATATTGTGTCTTCACAAAAGAAAAATAGCATGTACTCTCTTTATTACCATGGATTGGCAAAACATGAAAGATGTTTTATGATTAAACGACATGAACAGTGACACGGTTGCTCGCTGTCGGGGCTGAATCTGAAACCGGTGAGGTAGGGGTAATAAGGTTGGGATCATGAAGCCAGGTGATCAATGGGTGATATCATGCCATCTCCCTCTTTGGGGTCGCTCCCTAAAACACTGGTACCGTGAAGAGCAGCATGATAAGATCATGTCGGGAAATCCTAAATGAAAAAGGAAAGATGCAAACCAAAGTTAGCTATGAGCCGAAGGACATTTCAAGAAGGCCATAGGCTTAACTATTCAATCATATGAAATTATAGGATTTGGGCTAATAAACCCTTCATTTATTATGTTGGAAAAGGAAGGAAAGATGATTTTGATAATATGTTGTTTATCCATGGAAACTTGTAACCTTGGCTTATCCTGATTCACTCTAGCTTTATGCTTATGCATTTTAAAACTCTTTTCAGGTATCGAGGAGGAGTAGCTTGGGAGAATTAAGCTTTCTGTTTTTGATGTACCTCTTATTTCCATTATAAAGGCCTTATGAGCCTTTGAGGATGTATCAGTAATGAAGGAATTAATGGAACTTGTCACTCACCTGCACACTGGTTTTGTTCAAACGCTTCCGCTGTCATTATATTATTGTGATGAAATTCCTAAACTCTTTATTATTAGGCCTTCGCGAGCTTGCTCGTTGGCTGGTCATGACCTGTTTAGGGTTGGGTCGTGACAACCTTCATCTGGAATGGGGGCTCTCAGCGTCCCCTTCCTCGACCCACTGCTCTTCGGAGAGGCATAGCAACTATAGAAGAAAGATGATCATTATCAGCCAGAATCAAGAATACACACCCAATAGAGGGGTAAGACAATTTAGAATCAATCACGAATATAGGAACAAGGAATCCACATCTCAAGAGTGAGGCAAGGACACACTAGACATGACTTACTGGAGTTAGGCTCACAGGAGTAACAAGATCAAGACAGGGGTCTACTAAGGGGCAACATCACCCTAGGACACACTACTAAGAATTTGAAGAGTGATCCTACTTAGTTGATTCTTGTAAAAATAACAAGTCCTCATGTAATACATACACATCCCAAGCACATCACATGAATGAAATTTTCAAAACAATGCACCCATTGAGACCAAATGTCTCTCCAAAGGCATAAGTTTTCGAACGAAAGCTCTGATACCAAGTTGTCATGCCCCGGAATTTCAAACCATTTTTTTGGAAATATAAAATAAAAACCATGATAACGAGGACAAGTAAATAAATCTCTACCCAAACCAAGTGCAGAAATAAGAGGGGAATGGGATACATCACACGCAAGCAAGTAAATGAATAAGTTAAAGTTTACAAGTCCAAGTGCATAAATAAAGTCCGGGTACAAGAATTGAAATAGAGTAGGAAACAACAGTAAATAGGAAGTACCAAAAATGGCACCCAAGTCCTTCGAGCTCCCAAGCTAAGCAGCCGAGTCGGTGCCTAAAATAGAGGGTTAGGCGATTGCCTAGTAGAGATATTCTACACCCAAGCGTTTCTCAAATTGGAACAAAAGATGCGAGTGCGAGATGTAAATATATATGCATGCAATCCAATCTCTTTCTAAAATCATTTACAATGACTTAGTGACTTTTCTTTCCAAAATGCTCAACTTGACGAAATCAAGGAGAATGTCATATATTTGAATTTCCATCTCAACCTTAACGAAATTAAGGGAGGCATAAAAGTAGTTTTCCGCATCTTCTCACCTTGACGAAACAAGGGAGTCACGTTCAAAATTTATTATTGTAGATAAATGAGGTTTCGGGTTTTGTTCTGCGGTAGAAGCTCATCAACTAAACTACCCGTAGTTCCTCAGAATTCCCCTACCTTAGGGAGGGCTCCAGTGGACCCCCATTGCACAATGTAGTAAGTGTTGAGACACTCAGGGAACAAAATTCTCGTCTAATAAATATAGCCAACCCAACGTCTCTATCATATCTTAGCCAATTAAAACATTGATTTAGAATTTCCATTTAGAAATCAAGGATTAGGGCATCCATACCTCCTAATCACCATAATTGACCAAAACATGATTTTCTTTCAAAATTGAGTTCCAATTTCTTTAATTCAAGTGTCCATAGAATCATAGGACCACTTTCCAACAACCAATTTCGATGTTAGACCATTTAATTTCAAATCCCAAATGATCCGAACTAGGGGTTTCACAAAAAATTAGGGGTTTTGCAAATCGACATGGGGATCTTGAAATTAAACCAGTACGGAGTCTATTAAACCCCTAAGGAGCATAAGCCCTCAACCAATTTGTGGGAATATTGACCCTACAAACCTCAACTATGAAAATGTCCTCAATCTACGAGTTTTAGAGAGGAAGAAGCAAGCAAACCAAAGAAGGAGACAAAAGGAGTAGAAAACTCTACCTTGAATGAGCAAAGACTTACAAACCCTAGGTGAGGGATTCTTCAAAGAGGCATAATCTATGCACGTCAATGTGGACAGAATGTCGACCTCTATGCCTTTTGAACTTGAGATTTCTTCAAAATCTAGGCCAATATCTTAGAATCTCAGAGAGAAGGGAGAGCTTTTTGAGTGGGGGAGAGATAGGCGGAAGAGAGAGAGAGTCTGATGGAGCAGGAATGAGGGTTTTATACACAGGGGAAGTATTTATATCGCAGCACAAGGATCAAATTACCCTTCATTAAAAATCCCAAACATGCAGATTTTTAAAGCTTGCATTACCAGTAATATGGATTTGTATTCCCGGTAATGCAGAGCTCTAGACTTCCCCAGCTCCTGCACAATACACTGCATTACCAGGAATTGAAGCTTGCATTCCCGGTAGTCCAAGCCTCTGGACTTTCCTTCTCGTGCAACCTCTGAGCTCCCGCAATGGATTCGTGCAATCACCCTCTCTTCTACCAGGAATTGGAGGTATCCTCTCCCGCATTCCCGCATGGACTCCCGCAACGCCCTGGCCTTCTCTCGGTAATTGGAAGCTCTACTTCTCCCAAGAGTTGGCCCCTTCTCCTTCTCCTGCAATTCTCAGCCTCCATTAACGGGAATTGGGGCTTGGCCTACCACTCCCGCAAACTCTCCCTTTCCTCTACCGGAAATTGGGGCTTTGCCGACCCCCTTATTCCAGGAATTGGGGAAGGTGCAAAGGAGAAGTGGCCAAGGAATTTTCTTTCGGATCTAGGTTCTTCGTCCGGACTCTAATTCGAACGATTCAAGTTGCGTTGGATTCACAACGATATTCTCTACGACATTCTGTGATTAACCACATCTATGATCAAGAGAAGATTTTGAGATTAAAATCAATCAAAGACCATAGAATAGAATTAAAATTTCTAATTTCGATTCAATAAATTCTCAACTATTACATCTCATACCCCTTAAAATAATTTCATACTCGAAATTTGCATAAGGTAGAGGCAAAAGGGAGACAAACCAAAGAGAAAAATACAACAAGATAAGATACAGGGGTTACCCATGACGCTAAGACTCCACCTAGACGCCTCTAAGTCCACCTTATCGAATCTGCGTGCGCTGCTCTAGTACTGATCGACTCTATTGTGACTCCACGCACCCTCTAGTCGAACCTATTGATTTGCGCCAACTTGATTGATGTTCTTGCACAAAGAACTCCCTTTGAAGTTGTCGAAGAAAGCCCTCAATATTTCATGATGTCTTCAAAGCACAAAACCCTCAAAATAATTTCTAATAATTTATATGAGGTTTCTCTCTTTTTCTTTAACTCTACAAATACGATCTTGAAATGTCTTCTGTGTGAGAGTTCTCCTAAACCACGTCC
>NMUG010012857.1:0-10258 GCA_002855965.1 Monotropa hypopitys
TCCCTTGCCATGTCGACAGGAAATGCTTCATGAATTTCATCATTCTCCTTTTGCAGTCCATCCGGGAAGGAATAAAATGTATCAATATTTGTGGCGACAGTTTTGGTGGTCCGGAATGAAGAATGATGTTGCAAAATTTGTGAGGCGATGTCTTGTTTGCCAACAGGTTAAGGTCGAACATCAGCGTCCGGCGGGGACTCTTCAGCCTTTGCCCATTCCGGAATGGAAGTGGGAACATGTCACTATGAATTTCATTTCTGGTCTGCCTAAACTGCAAGATGGTAAAGATTTGTCGTCGATAGATTGACGAAATCGGCTCATTTTCTACCCGTTCGAGTTTCTCAGTCTGTCAATTCCTTGAGCCAGTTGTACATTCGAGAGATCATTCGTCTCCATGGAAGACCGTCATCTATCGTATCCGATCGTGACCCTCGTTTTACTTCTCGTTTTTGGAAGAGTTTACAAAAATCTTTTGGCACCGAGCTTCATTTTAGTACGGCTTTCCATCCTCAAACCGATGGGTTGTCGGAGCATACCATCCAAACCTTAGAAGATATGCTATGTGCATGCGTCTTGGACTACCAAGGTAATTGGGGTGACCATTTACCTCTTGTCGAATTTGCATATAACAATAGCTATCAATCAAGTATTGGAATGGAGTCCTTCGAGGCACTATATGGGAGACCGTGCTGGTCACCCGTTTGTTGGTATGAGATTGGGGATATTACGGAAATGGGTACTGAAGCCGTCAATCAAACTACCGAATAAATCAAGTTAATCTGTCAGCGTTTGTTGACTGCCCAAAGCCGTAACAAGAGTTATATTGATAATAGTCGGCGTTCGTTGTCTTTTGAAGTTGGTGACCATGTTTTCTTGAAGGTATCTCCACGTCGTGGGACTACTCATTTTGGGAAGAGGGGTAAGTTAGCTCCTCGCTTCATTGGGCCCTTTGACGTTATTGAACGTATAGGGAAAGTGGCTTACCGTTTGGCTCTGCCTTATCAGATCTCTGGTGTTCATGATGTGTTTCACATTTCCATGCTACGTAAGTACTATCCCGATCCCTCTCACGTCTTGGATTGGTCATTCATTGCTTTGGAGGCTGATGTCTCTTATGAAGAGCGTCCCGTTCGCATCATGGACACAAAGGAAAAAGTCTTGCGGGGAAAGACTATTCCTCCCGTCAAAATTCTTTGGAAAAATCATAATATCGAAGAAGCTACGTGGGAAAGAGAAAATGAAATCCGGGAGCAATATCCGGAATTGTTTGATTCCTAAATATAGTTTCTTGATTCATCTGGTTGCACTTGTAATGAAATCCTTCATTCATCTCATTGTGTTTCGTTGTGTTGATCACGTTAATTTCGAGGACAAAATTCTTTAAGGAGGATGGATTGTAACGGTTCAGAAATTTAAATATAATTTCCCGTTAATTCGATTTTATTCTTGAGAATATTTAATTATTTAAATATTCATGAAATTTCAGTTGGAGCTAATCAATATTAATTCCTTTGAATTAATACTTCTATTGAACATTGAAATCAATTTCTTCCTGAACCTCCCCGAGATGATTTTGGAATCACGAGGAGTCGAGTACGCTCGGTATAGGAATTTGAGGTATTAGTGGATGTTCAGGTGGTTTTCACGAGTGTTTGACAACCACATCTCGAGTGATTGAGTTCACCTCGAAAATCTCCTCTTGATAGTTGCAGTGTTTGACTGTAGGATGTCGTAGAGAATTCAATTACGAATCCAACGCGACTTGAATCGCCTAAATCGGAGGTCAGACGAAGAAGATATTATAATTCCAAGTTTTCAGAATTTTCCAAGTGTCGACCGGTATCCCGTACCATGGTCGACCGGTCGCGAGATTACAGTGGGCACATGTACCAGCACGCGACCGGTCCACCTAAATGTTGTCGACCGGTCGCGCTTTTTCAGTGAGGTCTTTTCTGCAGCCTCGACCGGTCGAGCATAACGCGGCCGACCAGTCGTCAAGAGTAAAATTCCCCTTGGCAGTTTTCATTAAGGGTAAACTTGGTAATTCACTTGAGGGGAGTATATAAGGCATCATTAGTTCGAACTTGGCTTCATCTCCCTCATTTTTTTCAAACCCTAGCCTCCCTCACTCTCTCTCTACCTCCATAACTATTCTCTCCCTTCTCTCTTAATTTCTCTCCTTATTTGAAGAATTTTGAATAAAAATCCTTCACAGACCTTCTTCCCCTCACCTCCCTCTACACATTGACGGGCATAGTTCGGTGGCTTGTATTGGAGAACTCTCTCCTAGAGTTTCCTTGGTGACTTGCTTATGAGGTAGAGTATTTCTAACCACTTATATATATGTTCTAGGTAGTCTCCTTCTCCCTCCTTCAAGCAATTTTGAGGTATGCTTGTCTAGGACCCATTTTGGTTTCCTAAGGGGTATGTGTTGGGTCTAGAATGAAATTGGCCTTAGATATGTTGTTCTTAGGACTTCAATTTAATGTTCCTAAGCATAAATTTGAAAAGCCTCAATTTTTACAAAACCTTAATTTTGACATAGTTTGACTACTTTGGAAAAAATGTCAATTGAGCTTGGAAATGTTAAATTGAAGCCTTTAATTATCAATTGGTATACTGATACCTTATAAAAAGTTGAATTTTGATCATTGGACCAAAATTGGAAATCTTGAAAAAAATGGAAAGTTGAAATTAATTGTGAATTGTTAAGGATTTTGATCCTTGAGTTGGCTATACTTTATGGAATTTTGATCCCTGAACGTTTACGTTCACGACATTGTGCAATGGGAGTTTGACTGGACACTCCCGTCGAGTTGGGTAATTCTAAGAAATATACGATTAGATTGTTGATTAGCTTCTAATTCGGAAATTAATAGCCTAAACTCACTTAAAATGGTTTGACCTTATATTGATAAGGAATTGAAAAATATCTTTTGGAAAACCCTTATCTCGATAAGGTGTGTGTCTTGACACTATTATTTGTTGTGATGGGAATTTGGAATCAAAGGGCTCCTTGGAGATTATTTTTTGAAAACTTACTCAAACTTGGCTATCCTATTATTGGAAACCTATCAGGCTCTTATGCATGCACAGTATTCTTTCTTTCTCTCTTCACATTTTTCATGCCCAAGTACATCTATTGCATATATTATTTGTTTAAATTTCCTCTACTAAGCATATGCCTAACCCTCTATTTTTAGGGAAAGATTATTTGGCATAACTTGGAGATGGAGCTCCAAGATTTGAAGAATTTGAAGAACTCAATCTTTGTAATGCATTTTAATTATCTTTCTGTATTCTATCTCTTAATTTGGATACCCAGTTTGTAATATTTAAACTAAACTTACTTTGGTTTGTGGTTTAGGCATGTGGTTTGACATACATGCGATGTTGGTATTTTATGTTCGGAGTTGATGTTGTAGGATTTTAGTTAAAATGCTCTAATATTCTTTTTCAAAAAAAAATTGGTTTAAATTCCGGGACGGTAACAAAATTGGCTTAAAAATTGATTTAACGAACTCATCTCTTGATTCGCCGCTCTAAGTATCTTCTTGATACGTATCTACTAGGCTAGTCTCATTCCTTAAAATTATTTCAAAGGGATTTAAGCATATAAACTTCCTTCATAAGACCTTTACTTATTCTGTAACACTCGTTCCTATTAAATCCTACTAAAGGGATTGTATAGGTGAATTAATAATTATGTTGATTGAAATGGTTGCATGTGTTGTAAGTATTAACATGCATGGGGTGATTTGTTGAGTATAGAGGGTGTTAAGTCATGTATGGCGTCCCTGTGAGGAATGAATCTGTGGTGTAGCGAGATGTAGTTTCGCTGGACTTTCATGATTATCGAAAGCCCATGATGGTGTGGTGGTCATCAAGTATGATGTTGGGACTCTCGAGGTTAGAGTCACTACAAGAAATCTAGGTTTTCACCACATTTTGAAAACCCCGGTAAAAGTTGCAAAAACCTCACAAAATGTCCTCCTGGCACTTTTCCGGGCGTTTTGGAGCAAGAAGCATGTTAACAATTATGTTTTTAAAAGAATAAGACAATTTCAAGGAAATCTTCAAGAATCAAACAAAAAATAGTTAATGAAAACCAAAACAGGTTATGTTTCCAGCTCAAGCTTTCCTGTGTTAATAGATTCCTCACTCTTGGATGCCCGTGACCCACATCAGGATGCCCCCTACCAAACCAACTGCACGGAAATCACTTAGTTTCATATCATACCAAATGAAAAATTGCCAGAAATTCAGTTTTTGAAGCAATCTAAATACACAACAGCTATCCAGAGATGCATGCAAACTGGCCTAGTAAAGTGGCATTTGGTAGACTATTTGCAAGTGAGATATCCAAAGTGACAAGTTTGTGGTTATGTGACTCACGTTTCCTAGTTCGAGGGCTATTATTGGTACTAGTCTAAAGCATGTATACACTCAAATGATATGCTTTCCAACAAAGAAATGTGTAAGTTGAAGAAAGAGAATGAGGAAGGAAGGATTGACATTCACCTTCCAATTCCGATCTTGTAGACTTTCACGACTACTCCGTCCAGTCTGAACTGTGCAATGAATTAAGACCTGCAAAATATAAGGAGAACAAATCAATTAAACTACATTACTCAAATTGATTTCTTGGAATGCTGGTAAAAAAATGCCGCATAAAATCTAATATGTTGTAGTGGTAGCTTGTATATCAACACTACCATATACAAAGACAGAGAACAAATCCCACATTAATCACAGACAGAAGTGGAAGAAAGCAAGAAAACATGTTTAAGAATTAAACTATGCTGATGAAAAACTAATCTTAACACCTACTTTGATACTAGTTTGCACAAGTCGTTGCATGTGCCTCAGTCCTCATCTAATGAACTCCTTTGTCAAAGAAGCAGTAAGGCATATATAGTGGATCAATCTACATCTTCTACTCTCATCTTCCTTGTTGTACCACAAGAAACCATGTCATGTGACTTAGACTTATCAAACACAGAAGGGCATTTTGAGTAAACAACAATACATTTAAAAGATTTATGATATGGAAGACTATAAAATCATTGGTGCCAAAATTTCTTAAAACCTGATGAAAAATGTTGCACCATTTGTGATGATTGCCAGTGGAATTCTTGCATCACCTTCATCTTCTTTGCAAGGTCCATTTGCTGCAAATGTAGTAGCAGTCTACCTCTATTTTGAGACACAAAATTCTTGAGTTCGTCAAGAAGTAGAGGAGACTTGTGATGTTGGTTTTGGTTGTTCTGTTGGAAGACATTCCACCACCATGGTTCATGTAGCCACGGCTGTTACTCCCCATGATGTTATCAGCTCTGTGGTATCCGTCATGATTTAAAAAATCCACCTCGATAGCCACCGCTAAAACCATCAAATTCTTCCCAACTTTTGAAATCACTACGGAGTTTTCATCTGATGCTTCCATAATTAACATGGTGCCAGAATCAATATGCCCTTGTGGTTAACCCAAGAGTATGAAATAATAGCATGAACAATATGTCTACCATTTAGTAGTTGTGAATAACATAACTAAAAACATAGGATTGGAAAGATCGTTTTGTACATACTTTGTTACTCCAAACTTGAATACTGCCACTTTTAATAGCTCCAAACCTCTTGAATTCATCCTCAAGTAGGGTAGGTGTGGATTCAAAAGGCAAACATTTAATATAAAATGAATAACCATCATCCAGTTCCTCCTTCGACTCTATAGATAAGCACCCTAATTTTGCATACCCCACAAATTTCTGAAATAGACTGACAACCTGCATCAGACAAGGTTAACCAGTCAAGTAAGTAACCAAGCATAATGAGCAAGATCCACGAGTGAAATGTTTAAATAAGCAATTGGGAGGAGAATCAGAGGTACGGTAAGGGTGAGGACAGGAAGTAATATTGGCCAAATATTTATGTTGCAATTTATACTGTCGAGATGCATCTTGTTTTTATCTTTTCCCACTCTACATGTTTGAAAGTACATAAACTCTGTAATAAAAAATTGATCATTCATCACGAACATGCTTGCGAATTGTTTACAAACGAAAAAGGGTGCATGTGCAATGTACATCATCACACGTTTATAGGAGAAGTAAAAACATCAGAAGAAGTATATAATAGGGAGTTTGTTCATAACTAATATACTACCTTCACTTACAAGTTTTTTATGCGATTAGCTTATGCTATATCTTAACCATTGGAGGGGAAACGTGGTATCACCAATGTTAATAAAGCATGCCTTCAATTGTATTTGATGTTCTTTATATCACTGTGCCACTCAAAGTTCTATTCAACTTTTTGATTGGTAACTATGCTTTTAAAGATTCAAAAATCTAGAGAACCAATAAGGGGATTTGTTGTTTCAAGAGAGAGAGAGAGATAGAAAGAGATAGAGATAGATAGATAGATAGAGAGCGAGATTCAACTTGCCTCTTTTGCATACAATGCTTCAAAATAAAAGGATAATGTCTCAGCCAACTGAACCAAGTCAGGCTAATCACTGTGACAAGTTTGCAAATGGATCCATAACTGCCAGTTGAAGGAAAGAATGCTTTACATGTAAGTTGGTAAACATATGAATATAGCTAGAAAGCAATTAAAGATAACAAAATAAAAGGCAATGACGTTTGTGGCAAGCTCAGAACAGTTGATTAATGCCTATCATCAAAAGACTTCTAGTTGTGAAAAACATACAATTTAAAAAGGATCCATGCTCAATTTTAATGATAAGTAAGTCCACTTACTGGAAAAAAATCTACATGTAAAAGGCAAACATTGAAAAAGTACAGATTGGAAAACAATAACAATGTAAGACTACACAACTAGAAATACAAAGAGATGAAATGGAAAAAGGGTGGTAAAGTACAAGTTGTAACGCAAATACCACGTTCAAAATCACAAAAACAGTGGGTTAGTTGCACAAAAGCTTATTGACACACTGCTAAATCTGTAAAAAAAATGATCGTGGATCCCAAGACAACACAAAAGCTCAACTTAAAACTAATCAAAAATGCAAGAGGCCATCCACTAACTAATAAAATGGTCTACCCTTCTAAATTAAGCAAGATGTGGTCATTAATTTCACTACAAAGTTCATCTATTAAACCAACACAAAAATCTTCAACCTCGTATCAGTTGAGGTCAATCCAACAGTGACATATGGCACTAACAATGTACTCATAATCTATGGATAGTAATAAAAAAAATATCACAAAGATGGTACACAAGTTTTGCAATCAGAATAAAGATTGCAATCAAACAAACTTAAAAGGGAAACACACCTCTCGAACATCCTCAAGAAAAGCTTCATGAGATCCACCATAGGCCCCAACTTCCAATCTCAAATCAATTGTTTTGAAATCCGAAGGACGTGATATCATATCTAGAGATCCAAGAATCCCTTCATCATCATTCTCACTCGAGGTTAACCGTTTTCTCCCCAGTAAGTTGTAAAAAACTTTTACATTATCAACTGAGGCGACTTGGCTTAGGACAATACAACATTATTTCATCATCATATCATCGATAGATATGTTCCCAGAAGCATGTTCATATTCCAATACCATTGTCCACTAGCTCTTATTAGGCATTTTTTCAAACACGTTATGTACATTATTAGTATTGACTTAATGTAACTAAAATTAAATGAATACATCACATTCATATGCAATAAGTCTTTTAGTCAGAACAATCAAAATGCATAATATAGACTTTAAAACTTCATGGATCCATAAATGTTCTGGGGGAAATGTTGTTCCACTGAAAACTTCATAAAATCGCAAATTTTCTCTGGAATCAAGATGTTCCAGCTGAACAATACAAAAAAAAATAAAAAATAGACTTAAGTATCGGACGATTAGAGGCAGATTTGAATCGTTGTTCTTCCTCAAATCATTCATCATCCCTAAGTACTTCAGCATATCGTTTGTTCACTGCGTGCTTTATCATTAGAGCTATTTCAGTCGAATCGAAATAAATAGATAAACCTAGAAAAAAAATGCCGAGAGAGAGAGCTAGAGATGAGAGATAAACCTTGTCTCCCACAGGAGAGAGAACCAGTAGCTGGCGATGGTGCGGCCAACTGGATTGAGAGGGAGCCGAAGAGAGGAGAGGGGCGAACGTAACCATAAGAATTGAAGGAGGAGATGAGGAGGGTGGGGGAATGAGAAGTTTCTGGAAGGCCAGTTTTGTGCTCTGGAGGGAAAATGAGAGGATTGGAGGAAATAAGACCCGGTTCTTTTTTACTCCCGTACAAAACAAAAGATTATTCCCGGAGCTTTCTATAAACCCAGGTAAACAAATATGGGAAATACACATATTTGTTGTAGTGAGTCGTTGTTAATGACTCTACAGTGAGGATTCTTTGGAAATCTGAAGCAAAACTCGGGTAAAATTAGAATTCATTTTGATAGAGTCTTTGGAGTACCTAGTATATGGAATAATTGCAGAAGATGTGGTGTTATAGGAAGCCTAAACTTAATTGTGAAAGAGAGTAAATAGTCAAGGTGATTCGAGGATGATCTTTAATTCTCATAAGAAGCTTAGTGTTGCTTTTGGTAGTGTTCCTAATGTTTTTTGGTATCGAGATTGATGGGAAAGTGTTTGATTTTGGAAGGTGGTGTAGAAAATTGGTACGGTTTGGAGGTCCTTCGGGTAGGCTCGTCCAAACCACGCTTGGGTCTCGTCTGGACGAGTGATCAGTGAGTTGTCTTGATTGTTCAGGAGTTGGTCGTCCGGACCATGGTGTTCGGTCATCTGGACGAAGCTGGTCATCGGGGTGAGGGATGATCTCGTCCGGACGACGGGGGCAATTTTGTGTAAGAAATTAAGGATAATCTCATTTTTTCATCCCAAATATATTTTAAAACACCCTATTCATGTATTAGGGTTAAAAATGCGATTTTTGCCTCAATTTTTACATCTTGGTTCCTAGAGAGAGAGAAGAGATAGATTCACTCAATTCCTTGGCAAATCAAAGTCTCGGGAGCAATCCAAGACCGGGTTTACAAATGCTGGAGTGTGGAGATCGTCATACAAGGTATATTTTCTTTATTTGCGTTTTTTTTTTGGGGGGGGGATTTCCTAGATCTTGTAATGAATTGGTCATTCATGGAGGAATCGTCTTGATATTTTCTGTAATAGACGTTGTTGGGAGTCTTTGTTCATGTAAAGATGAAGGATTGATGATGATTTGAGTTTAAGATCTAGGATTGCGTATATCTCCTGGAGAGATTGTTATTGGGTGTGTTTGTCATGTCGGTGGTAAGAATTGCACTCGTGGGTCTTGTATCATAAGCATATCAAGTTGTGAAATTGTGTGGTCATGTAAGTTTGGAGGTCATGTATAGTGGGTTGTCGATTTGTGGGTGTGTATAGATTTGACTTGGGCAATTAAAAAGTCCAGTAATGTCGTAAGATTCGTCAATTTCGGCATTCACAAATACACGTGAGTTTGGATTAGTGGGTTGGAGACATGTAGTAGAGTGTTGGTCTTAATCAATTAGAATTCTCGTATGTGCTATTGTTGTACCGATTGTAATATTGTGATTGGTACATATGATTTGGAGCATGGCTTCCAACATTCCGAGAAGTTAGCATCATCATCGTTCCTATTGTAATTCGGTGAGTCTGGTAGATATAACGTTTGGTGTTATATATATGCAAACATATATGTAATTCCTAGGGAAACGAAAAAAATATTAAGGAATTATGCATAATGGTCTTAACATAGAATTTAATGAATTCAAGAAAAAACTATGTGCGTGTGTATGTACCACGGGTGTTAAGCAATAAAATATTGGAAAGCTCAAATAATGAGAAACTTGGTTATGCGTGGGTCAATGGGGTAAAACATGAAATGATGTATGTATGTGTTATTCTCATGGTTTAGTCAAAAAGACGAGAAATAGTCACCTATGTGTTATGGTGCATGAATTTACATACTTTGTTGCATGTTTTTTTATAAGAAGTTGTTATAAATTCAAACATTCATGAGTTGTGTTGATTGTATAATAATAATATGCATGGATGTTGTGTGGTGAGCCATGTGAGAATGGCAATTGAATTGTGGAATCGAGTAGTGGTTACTCACAGAACTAGGCTTAACGCCATTTATTTTAAGAGCTGGGTCTAACGCCGTTTATTTTAAGAGCTGGGTTTGATGCCATTGTGTGTAAAGAGCTGGACGTATTGTCATTTTATCTAAAAGAACTGGGCTAAAGGCCAAACTATTTTCTAAAGC
>NMUG010012858.1:0-10257 GCA_002855965.1 Monotropa hypopitys
TCCTACAGACCACCCACTTTTCAAATAGATGCTTCCCCACAGGTGTCCTACAGACCACCCACTTTTCAAATAGATGCTTCCCCACAGGTGTCCTACAGACCACCTACTTTTCAACATTGGCACATCCATTTCAGAAGTTCAATTACAACTATACAATTATCTAAAATAATTGCTAAACAAAACATGTAACGTACTAGCATATTACAAAGGTACTTTCTGTGCGATAACAATATACAAATGATGTACATAAAGTAAGGAAAATCTTACAGTCCGTAATGTAACCAGCACACTCACCAAATCCTTTTACAGAGGTTTCTTGGAATCAGATTTTGACGGATAGTAATACTTAGATGATTCTCCTGCCACAAGATCATCATAAAAAAATTTTAAACAGTAATATTTTACTTAAAACATTCTTCCAAATTTTCCTCTGAAATATATATTTAAAATCCCAATTTTTCATCTTTTCCAAAAATTACTTTTCTTCCCGAGCCAAAGATATCGGTATCTTAGCACTGCTAGATATCGGTATCTTCAAACAGAACCAAGTTATTCCTTAAGATACCGCAGACCAGGATACCGGTTACTTGGATTTTCCAAGATATCGGTATCTTGAACATCAATATATCGGTTTCTAAAATTTAATAGAGATATCGATTTCTGACATGGGTTTCTAGGGTCTGGACCAAGATATCGATATCTAGGTGATACCAAGATATCGGTATCTTAGGTAGTCTTCTCCAAAAATCGACTGAACTTAGCAGAATTTAGGGTTTTGCATAAAAATGGATTTTCTTCGATTTGGACCATCAAAATTCAACCATTTCATCTCAAAATTTGAACAGATGATCTATATCTATTCTAGAACAACATAGTTAAAACAGATTTGGACAAGATTACCTCAAATGAGATAATTAAATTCTCAAAGATTTGTCGAAATGGGTTCCTCAATGCCTCAGTCTATCTTCAACCTCCAATGACTCTGCAACTCAATTCCTTACTCGAACAGACCCTCTCTCAAGCTCACTTCTCTTACTCAAATATTTTCTCTTGATCTCCTCACTCTCTCTCACGAATTTGTGTAGTGGGTTTTTATCAAAAATTCCTAAATGTAATACAATGTGCGTGTTTATATAATCTTGATCTTGGCAGCCCTTGATTGTAACGTTTTTAATACTTGTCGAAGGTTTTTAGACAACACATTACATGCAAGCTTTGTTTATATCGATTCTAGACACGTATTGTATATTTCTCTTTGTTTCTTCTGCTATTGCTAACTGACAGACAGTACGAAACCGACCTCAAGATACCGGTATCTTGGACCAATCCAAGTTACCTCCATGCATACTGATTTCTAAGGTCTCGGTTGCCAATCTTCCTAAGATACCGGTATCTTGGCAAAGACAGATACCGATATCTAAGACAAAATCTTCAAATTTTTCTACAAAATTCCTCAATTTTTTCAACTATCCTTAATCATTTTTAAGCCCAAAACTTATTGTAAACCTCATTTATATATTATTTTATGGGTACGGGTATTACAATTCTCCCCCCTTAAAAGATTTCGTCCTCGAAATCGCAGTACTCTCCTAAAACGTATACACAACTCTCAACCCAAGATTCCAGTTATATATATTCCTCAAAATTTCTCTTTCCTCAAATATCACTCACTGACTACCACCTCAAAACTTTTTTCATTGCTGCAATGTCACAAATTCTCAATTCATTCAACATATTTGGCTACAACCCAAGTATTTCACATAACTAACCTTTCCAAAACAGAATCATCCCATTGCTTAAAGCACTTTATCAGAAATCATCATCGTCTTCCTGCTATGATAACAGAAAAATATATAATCACAGATACAACAAACGTTAGAATTAGTTCATATATGCATGTGACTCTCTAATATCCTACGGTTCACCACAACCTTCTCTAAACACCCCTAAGGAAATTATGTATCTCCAAAATAATTTACCCAAACTTCTCACCAGAAGATACGATGTACGGTCGCATCTTCTAATTAGACCTAAGGGAAATTTCTTGGTTACACATATCTTCCTCTAGTCTACAGAATCTCAAACCTATGCTCTGATACCAAGTTGTCACGTCCCGTCCTGCATAAATAATTTAATATTTAGCGGATCCGGTAACCGTGAGTAAATCAGAAAATAAACCATACGACTAATAAAAGTGCCACTAAAATTAAAATTGAAATCTGCATAACACATCCACTGTAAAGTAAAAAACTGAGTCTGAAACACACATCAGTAAGTATTGTGTCTAAAAACATCAAACTAAGTCCAACTGACTTATACAACAACGTACTAGGAAAGTAGTACTAAAAGATCCTTCTAATTAGGATAAATAATTTTTATAAAGAACGTAATTTTTTCTGTCCTTTTATCGTAATTTTGGGAATTTGGTCTATCTTTTTTGACCAAAATAAATAAGGCCACTTTATACCTGACTGTCCTTGTTATTTAGGACATTAATTTTTACCAAAAAAGCGGGAACTGGTCCAAACCGATACTCCTTGGAAAAGTAAATCCTATCTATTACAGATTACAACTGAAATAGTACAAAGATAGGATATATAAAAGTGAAAGCTAAGGAAACTAAAAGACGGCTTGGCCCAATAGTGTTGATGATGAAGATCCTGGCTCAAGCTCTTTAGTCTTTTCAAGCTATCCTCCTTTGAATGATCTCCTTCACTGAAAGTACAAGGTAGGATGCAAACTGGATCCTTGGTTAAATCCTGTTTTCTTAACTGTACATGTAACAGCTCATTAAATATATCGAATGGTAGTAAAAAATATAACAGTGAAAGTACAATATATAAATAGCAACCCTTAATAAGATATGCCAAATTGAAAGCTCAAGGGAATTAACTACACCACATGCAAAATAGTCCAAACTATACTACAAGGTAGTGAATGCAAATGTAATCTCTCTAGGAAGTGTATACCAAGTGAAGCATGAGAGATATGTAAGTTAAGTAAATCAGTCCACTATCTAAACATTCAAGGCAATGTAGTTTGGATATATATTTGTAAACATAAGTGTGGAAAATCTATGGCATGCAAATGTTCTCAAGTAAGGATATACCAATGTAAGCACATGAGATATCTTTATAGTTCAACTATGCCAAGATCATATTTTCACTACTTTCAAGCACACTCTCTAAATATGTTCTAACAAGAAAGATCATGAGGTGTTTAAGTACATCTTCGGATATCTACTAGACATTCTCCAACTTCTTGTGCATCTAATATCACCCCTAGGATATGGGGATTGTCTTTGTGACTGCATATACTAGATTCGTAAATACGTTTTTATTCATGGAAATTATTCAAAACAGATTAATAAAAGCACTTATTTTCCAGAGAAAATGGACGTTTAATTAAAACATACCTGAAAATCGTTTTAATTCTAGATATTGTCATTCACCTGGTCCAAATGGTCTGGTTGAAGATCCTAAAAATGAAATAATAACAATATAATTATTTACTAAAATTCTATAATTAGTTTTTCTTAAACCGCTCACCTATTAATTCCATAACTTAAAATTCTTCTTCTTATCTTAAAATCCTAAATTTATGCCTAATCGGACTTTTCTTATATTCCCTTATATTTTCCGAAGGTTGGGTACCATTCTGGGGTTTTTCTTAAATTTTCCCAAAATTTAGCTTGAGGGACCGGTCCCCGGAGGGTCGGGAGACTGGTACCCATTTATGGTCAAGAGGGACCAGTCCCTAGAGGTATGTGTAACGACCTAGAATTTCAAAAGTAATTTTAAATGAAAACGTATTTTTTTATAATAGTCAGTTGATAATCGATGGAGTTCAGGGTCCGATAGATGATAATCTAGCGGTTTGGAGTGGTGAGGGTCCATGGTAGTGAGTTGGCGTTGTCTTGGGTTGTTCTGGCAATGTGCCGAGGGCTTTCGAGACCCATTATGACCCCGAAGTAGTTTTTCAACGTAAATGTATTCTTTACCAATGTTGTAGAGAATTTCATTACGAATCCAACGCAACTTGAATCGTCTCAATCGGAGGTCGGACGAATAAGTTATGACTGTTTCTTTGGGTAAACTTGTGAAATCTGAGCAAAACAAGTTTGCACTGGTGCAGAGGTAAGTTGCACCGGTGCACAAAACCTTCTGCTCAAATTTTTAGAAAGTTTGCACCGGTGCAAGTGAGAGTTGCACCAATGCAAAGATGATGTTTGGCATATTTTTATGCCCATTAAAGGCATTGTGGTCTTTTTATGTAGGGGGTATATATACATGTTTGTGTACGTGTTGGGGGCATTTTGAGCCCAGAATTCAGCCCTCACACTATCTATCTCTCACACACACATGTAAGTTCTCTCCCTATCTCTCTATATATTTTTCACTTCTCCTCTCCCTTCTCTCATGCATTTGGCCCATTTCCCTTAGGTTTTGGGAGAAATCCCGTTCATTAACGTGGAATAGCACGAGCCAATCTATGCGTCTACGGTTTCGGATTGTGATGGTGTGTTGGACGTTTTTCGGCGACCTCCAAGCTCTCGCGAATCTCCGGTGGGTAAATTCTTAACTATTGTTAAGTATGTGTATGTGTGTGTACCCTAGGGCCATTCCCATAGTTTCGTTGTATCGATATCACATTTATGAAATTACGGATTTTACTTGATTGAGGTAATCTAGGAAATTCAAAGAATCGAGTGGTGATCTTATGCCCACTAGGTGTTTGATATAATGCTCAAGGGGCTTATGAGTCAAATTGATGGGATCCTAGAATTGGATCATAGTCAATTGAGTCTAAGTATCACTCGAGAATAATGTGAGAGTCACGTGTTCGATAAAATTCCCGTGGGAGGGATGACTTGTGTTTTTGATGAAATGATTGATTGGTAGCCATTGGATTTTAGGGCCGCCAAGTGTTCAACGAAATGCCCTTGTGAACCTTAAGTCGTGTTTTGGGTTTATCGTGACATTTGAATTGTCGTAGGATATGTAGGTGGAACAATTAGATGCGTTGAGCCTTTAAAATCATAATAAGTCCCTTAGAACTTGTGGGACACCGTGTGTTCGACGAAATTTCTTAGTGTGCGTTGAAGTGGGATTTGGAGTGTCAAGTCCCCTCCTTTCATGTTTTGGTAGACTTGGGCCTCTCTTAGCCCCGTTGCGGTGGAACGTTGGTTTTGAAACATTTGGTTAAAGTTGACTTGTTGTGATGGTTGTCTCCCTTGGATTTGCCAAGGTTGAATTAGGGATTGAAGAAATTAAGTAAGTGGAATATGATCGAATAGAGGTGGTGACTCATGTATCGGATTATAGTTAAATCCATTCGCATGGGTTCAGAATGGTGTAATATGATTAAAGTAAAATCCATTCGCGTGGCTACAACATGGTCTATGATTAAAGTAAAATTCATTCGTGTGGCTACAGAATGGCTAGTATTAATGTTAAATCCATTCGCGTGGTTTCGGAATGGAGTAATCGTTAACAATGATTTGTGGAAAATTAGAATGTACTTGGTTAGGGATTCTGTGGTTTATCCATGTTCATGAGATCAATGAATGGAAAGATAGAGAGGAAAGAAATGAATACCTCAAATATCCAAAGTTACATATGAATCCAACACTTGATGATAACGGTAGTTGGTAAAGTACGCGAGGTAAGTTAGTATTGGATATCTTAGCGTTGCTTTGGTTTAGGATTCTTAGTTGATCCTTGGAGTTGTTTGACCTTAGTGGTGAGGTTAGTTGGATTGTGTTCGAGTTTACTTCGGTTGGAACTATGAGGCCTTACTCTTTGCTCTTACTCAATTTGAGGTTTTGGTTACACACTTGGTTAGTGACACGCCTACGTCTACGATTACTTGAGTTAGGTTTGCTTCACTTGTACTTTGGGTTCTTTACTGCTTTTGTACGTTTTCTTGTGAACACGTAGGCACACACCACATGTGCATACTTGGTAGTAGTTAGGGGTTTTCTCACTGAGCTATGGTTTACTCAGACCCTCTTTATTTTATTTTTTCTAGTTCTATGTTGCAGGGCTAGGAGGACTTGGTGATTTGGAGTTCAAGTCAGCTGCTGGATTTTCTTGGGCTCAACTACTTCAGTTTTAGTAGCCTCTCTTGTACTTTTCTTTTCAGTTACAGTACTTTCAGTTATAGTTCCTTTACTTTGTACTTGTAGTTATTTGTTCACAGCAGTAGTTGTAGTAGGCTTGTACTTGTACTTTACTTTTGCTTGTACCTCTTTGTGGTTCTATTTTGTATTGCTCTGCGATGTAATGAGAAATTCAACTGACTGTATCTGGATGGCAAGTAGTTGTATCCCCTGTTTATTATTTAAACTGTATTTCAAAAAAATGGCTTGAAAATCCAGGGTGTGACAGTATGGGAGACTGGTACCCGCTGAGTACCTTCACCCTTCTGATAAAGAGGGACCGGTCCCTGCCGGGTCGGAGGAGCGGTACCTGTTGGAAAATCGCCAAGAATAGCGAAGAATAACAAGTTTCAGCCCTCGGTTTCTTATTCAAAACTTTGATTTGACCTCTGATTCCTATTCCAATCGCAAAACAATGGTTCCTACCAGCATATATATCTAATAATCTAAGTTTTAACGTATATACATGGATCAAAATGGCTATACATCTGTTCGATTCGAGTTTTGGAAATTTTATAAAAACTTAGATTTCTCACGTTTAATAGCATATAATTCGATTTTGCAAGCTGCTATAGATTACTAACCTCATCTAGAACATCCTGAGTTAATTTGGCGAAGTCTGGTCGAGCGATGAACCATGACGATTTTCTCTCTTTTTCCTATCTTTCTTCTCCTCTCCCTCCCTGTATGTTTTCCTCTTTGTTTTTCTTTTATTTTTTATTTAATTTTCATGTTATATATATGGACAAGTTTTAAGTTATAAACTTATTTGAATATGGCCTAGAGTTACGCTACGATGCGACAGTATGCGTCGTAATTACGATATTACTTAAGTCAAATTTTTTGTATTTTCTGTTTTATCGTTTAATTCTTTTATTCATCTTTTATTCTTAAAATATTTCCAAGTTCCTATAAATTCCCAAATTCTTCCCATAATTATTATTAAATTTTCTGATCTTTATAAAAATTATAAACACCACAATTTCCTTATTAGACTTACTAATTATTTTTTTATTAGCCTTGATCATAATTATATTTGTTATTAAAAATTTCAAATATTACATAACCAAATTCCTAGATCTAACTAGGAATCCTTGAATTAAGGGAGGGTTTGATGGTTTCTGAAGCCTAGAATCGAGTATGATTAGTGTATTGATGAGTAGAACACTTGCGTGTGTGAGATTGTTGGGTTTATAGGCTTAAAACCAGTTACGGGGTGCTCTGTTCTTGGGTAATTGATTATGGAAATAGAAACCGGTTATGCAAAATTTGAGGGAAATCGGTTTCGGGTTGCGGCGAAATCAGTTTCGGGTGACACTTTGGGAAACAAGTTTTGGTGTGTAGGGAAACTGGTTTCGGGTCAGTCTGGTCCAAAACTTAAGTTAAGTCTCGGGGATCATGAATTGATATAAATTAAGGTTTTTTAAGATATTTATTGGCAAGTTAAGACATTTATTGTCCTAACTTAGTGTTATCGATACAAGTGAGGAGTCGGGACCTTCTACGACTAAGAAGTAATCTCTTTGAGTTGCTCACGTATTCGGTGAGTATGTAGATAACTTTCCATATATGTTCTTTGACTTATGTTGATATGTTCACTTGATTTCTAAAGTGATGGATTTACAACTCTATGTGAAAACATGTATGTTTGGATTATGAGAATTTATGGTGATGCATGACTAAGTGTTGGACTTGTTAAATATTTATGAAAGCAAGAATGCATGACTCATATGATTTTGACATTGATGCATGCTTCATTATGGTAAGTTGTGTGTTATGAAAGCATGATCCAAGTTTATGTGATTTAGCTTGTTGTAACAATCTGGAAAATTATGTTAGAGAAAGTATTTGTTATTTGCATTGATATCATATGGTTATGATTAAAGAATGAATGTACCCTTAAAATGGTAAACAATGTAAAGTAGTATAACCATGGGCATGCTTTTGATAAACTGTTAGGCCGAGTATGGGGTAATGTGAATTCAAGAAGAATGTTATGAAATACCCTAGGCATGTAACGACTTGAATTTCAAAATCTATTTTAATTCAATTCTTTAGATTTTCGAATAAGATTTAATGATCATAGCTCAATCTTGGTCTCATGACCATGAGTTCCTCCCCTCGGCACGTGATTTGTTTGGTTGCGACGCCTTCAGCACGTTCTCAAATCAAGTGTTCGATCGTCATATTCATTTTGATTTATTTGGAAGGTCGTGGAATAGCCTTGAGATGTCGTGGGAGTGTAACCAACGATGAGGAAGTACACTTGGACGCGTCACAAAGCAGCCCGGTGAAGTCCCAGCAGTTTCTGGGCATTTTTGGTCATGCCCGTTCGGACGGGGAGGGTAGTTGTTCCGGACGGAGTGGAGAAACAGAAGGGGTTCAGCAGTATTTGGCCCGTCCTGATCGCCTGTAGTGGCCGTCCGGACCGAAGGGGGTGTCCGTCCGGATGGAAAGCCCTTCGTCCGGACAGGGAGCTGCTGTTTTGTCCGAATTTGGTTTTTAATGAGGGGCAATGTTGTCTTTTTGCCCCTAGGTCGTTCCTAACCCCTCATTTTCGGCAGAATGCTCTCTTCTCTCTCATTTCTCTAACCCTAAAGCTCTCTCCTCTCTCATCCTCCATCAATGGATTTCCCACCTTCACCCTCCAAATCCAAGGCCTTCCAAGGCTTGGATGAGGATCTCCAAAGAACAAACCTTGTTCCCCTCACCTCGGGCTCCCCGGCAAGCTCAACAACTTCGCCATCCAACAAGTTTTGGATTCTTGGCCCTCCTTCAACCTTGAGCAATGGAGTTTCTTCAAGGAGAAATGTTGTTCTCCTCGGCAAGAGCTATCCGGTGACCACCTTGGCGAATCCATCCGGTGATATTTGGGACTCCGGTCACTTTCCGACGACGAGCTATGGGGTTGCGGTCTTCACGAATGTTGATGGGGACTTCGAGATCTATGCGGTGGTGGGCTTAGATTGCGGCGGTACGATGACGACATTCCGTCGACTTTTTCGGCGATTACTCCGGTGGGTAAATTCTTAGTCTCTACTAAGTATGTACGTGCGTCCGCACATAGAATGTATATCTCTAATAACTATATGTGTACTCCGTATTCACGTCGTTTGACCCGACCCCCATAGGATTCCCTTGGTTAGGTGAATCGGTAGTGCGCTGTTAGGTGACACGGATAGAGATAAGGATCGTTCAAATGCAAAATTGTGGTCACACAACTAAATTGGAAATTCTTGAAATCTACCGATGCTAAGTGCTCGACAAAATGTCTAAAAGAGTGACTAATGGACCTTTGGGGATAGCGAACGTGGTAAACGAATTATAAGAACAAAAAAATATTGATGTACGATTGGCTATAGGGCGATGAAGTAATGAGTATGGAACTCCGGAAACGTATACACTTGGAACACACGTTCAATAGGTCCCGATGTCGAGTGCAACTATGAAATAAGATTCAAGTAAACGGTACTAATAAAAGATGGGCATCATGTGATTGTATTGGACCTCCCTTGGTGCCGCCAATGTTCGAGGCATGGATTCTATTGATAGTGCCACCTTAACTTGATTCGGTTGATGTGAAATTGGAAGAGTAATACATGAAAAATAAAACGTGGCTTTCTACCTTGACGTGATTAGGGTTGAGGTTGGAATGTGAATATGGACCAATATAATGAATGCACTCAATGTATGACAAATATTGAGGATGTGCCTAATCAGGGCTACTCTTGTTTAATCTCGAATCCATAACAATAGAACAAATGATTGGGATAAGAACAACAACACTTGGTTGGACCACTAGCAATGCTAGAATATGTCATGTGAACTCTGAGTAAGGGAATTATTTAATGAAATGGATCACTCATGAATGACTAAGCCCCTTGTGTAATGAAACTGCATGACAAGTACACTCGAGATTGATACGGGAAAGGCCTTGGTTCATCCTTGGCATACTAGCCTATGGCTAGGAGATCGACACATGAGAAAGGCCTTAGTTCACCCTTGGCATACTAGCCAATGGCTAGGAGATCGATACGAGTAAGGCCTTGGTCTATCCTTGGCATACTAGCCTATGGCTAGGAAATTGACACAAGAAA
>NMUG010012859.1:0-10255 GCA_002855965.1 Monotropa hypopitys
AGGATAATAAAATGGCTTGTTTAATATTATTTGAAATTTTTACTTGAAGTATTGGCGAGTGGATTTATGTATGAATGTCTTCTTTCTATTGTTTTGAAAATGTTTCAAATAAAGCATGCACGTATTTTATTCATTTATATCTCTCTGTTAACAAATGATAAACTGAAACGGTAAATCAAAAATCTCTTTCAGGGACCCAAAAATTCATCTTTTCGATTCAAACGACAAAACGATCTTAGCACAAGCAGAATATGATTTCAACATCGAACTGAACTTTGACTTATTGGGGGTTGAGATTGACATTGGCATGGGGAATGAGGTTCCGGAAGAAATCCAAGAAATGATAGAAAGGCACGAAAATAGAAAAACTCCCAATGTCGAGGAAACAGAAACCATTAATTTGGGGACTGAAGAGGCACCACGGGAATTAAAGATCGGAGCTCATTTAGACAAACATTAAAGAAGAGAACTCATTGAAATCCTCAAATCATACAAAGATGTTTTTGCCTGGTCTTACGAAGACATGTCGGGTTTAAATATGTCCATCGTAGAACACAGACTTCCAATCGATTTAGTCATAAGACCCATTAAGCAGAAATTACGAAGACTCCGACCTGAATGGAGTCTCAAAATCAAGGATGAAGTCATCAAACAGTTCAATGCAGGATTTCTCCGAGAAGTACAATATCCTGAATGGCTTGCAAACATAGTTCCAGTCCCAAAGAAAGACGGGAAGGTCCGGATGTGCATCGATTACCGAGATCTCAACAAGGCAAGCCCAAAGGATGATTTTCCATTACCACACATAGACATTCTCGTCGACAACACAGCTGGTCACGAAATGTTCTCATTTATGGATAGATTCTCGGGCTACAATCAGATTCGGGTAGCGCCATAAGATCAAGAAAATACGGCATTCCAAATACCTTGGGGAGTCTTCTGTTATCAAGTCATTCCATTTGGACTAAAGAATGCAGGAGCGACGCATCAAAAGGCAATGGTGACGCTTTTTCATGACCTGATGCATAACGAAGTGGAAATATATGTGGATGACATGATTGTAAAATCTCGCCAATGACAAGGGCACCTTATAAACTTGAAATGGGTATTCGAAATATTACGAAAGTACCAACTAAAGATGAATCCGGCAAAATGCGCCTTCGGAGTAACATCCGACAAATTGTTAGGATTCATAGTTAGTAAAAAGGGAGTCGAGGTCGATCCACTGAAGGTCCAAGCCATACGGAACATGCCAAAGCCCCAGGGAATCAAAGAAGTTCGATCCTTCTTGGGGAAGTTAAATTTCATAAGTCGATTCATATCCCAAATGATGCAAGTTTGCGACCCTATTTATCGACTTTTACAGAAAAATGAACCCCAAGAATGGACGGACGACTGTCAAGAAGCCTTCGAGAAAATTCAAAGTTATTTGCTCAGTCCTCCAATTCTGGTCTCGCCGAGGCCGGAAAAGCCACTTTTCATGTACTTGACTGTACTAGAAGACTCGATGGGGTACATGCTGGGACAACAATCTGAAGATGGCCATAAAGAGCAAGCCATTTATTATCTGAGTAAGAAATTTCTGGCATATGAATACAATTATTCGACCTTAGAAAAAACATGCTGCGTGCTAGCTTGGGCTACTCACCAACTCAGGCATTATATGATCCATCATACAACGTATCTCATCTCCCGGATGGACCCTCTAAAATATCTGTTTGAAAAGACAACCCTCTCTAGCCTCATAGCAAGATGGCATATGATCATGTCAGAATTCGATATCGTCTTCGCTACGCAAAAATTGGTTAAAGGAAGTGTCATCGCAGATTATTTGGAGGAACATCCACTGGAAGACGGACAACCCATGGAACTATCATTCCCCGATGAAGAGATTTTCTTCTCCCAAGAAGACGAGAAGAGCATCACACCAGAATGGAAATTATTTTTTGACGGGGCCTGTAATTCTAAAGGGGCCGGGGTCGGAGCAGTTCTGATATCCGCCGAAGGAATTCATTTGCCAGCTGCAGCCAAATTATTGTTCGGAGAAGACTCTGTCATTACCAACAACATGGAAGAATATGAAGCTTGTATTCTGGGACTATAGATGGCCCTCGAATACAAAATCTTTGAAGTAACTGTCTATGGAGATTCAGATCTGATCATCCAACAGAGTAATGAAATGTTCCGGACCAAAGACCCCAAGTTGATTCCTTATCATCAGAAGGTCAAGGAGTTGCGCACAAAATTCAAGGAGATTACCTTTCTTCACATACCGCGAACAGAAAATTCATTTGCCGATGCTTTGGCTACACTCGCCGCTGCCATCCAGTTTGCAGATGAAGAAAAGGTTCCCTCCATTCAAATTGAGGTCAAAGATTCACCTGCCTACTGTGCATCAATTTCTGAAGAAGAAGACAAGCAGCCATGGTATATGGACATAAAGCGATACATGCAGACGGGGGCATTCCCCGAAGGAGCCATTTTGAACGATCAGCGTACCATTCGAAGATTGGCAGCCCAATTCTTCCTATACGGAGAAGTCCTATTCAAAAGGTCAATGCATGGGCCCTTGCGATGCATAGACAATGTCATGGCCAACAAGATGATGACGGAAGTACATGAAGGGACTTGTGAACCACATATGAATGGACACGCCCTATCCCGGAAAATCCTGCGCATGGGTTATTTCTGGATGACTATGGAGACTGATTGCATAAAGTACGTAAAAGGGTGTCACAAATGTCAGATCCACAGAGATATTCTGCGTGCACCACCAAAGGAACTTTGAGTCATGGTCTCACCATGGCCTTTCTCGGCCTGGGGCATCGACGTGATCGAGGCTATTCATCCAAAAGCATCAAACGGTCATCAGTTCATTCTAGTGGCAATTGATTACTTCACTAAATGGGTAGAGGCTGCATCTTTCTCACACGTCACAGAGCGGGTCGTCACCTGATTTATCAGAAACAACATTATCTGTCGCTATGGTGCACCAGAAACTCTGGTAACTGACAATGCCAAAAACCTCAATGGTTCTCTGATAAGGAAGTCGTGTGAACAGTTCAACATCAACCATCAAAATTCCACCATTTATCGCCCACAGATGAATGGGGCAGTGGAAGCGGCTAATAAGAACATCAAGCGGATCATTTGAAAAATGAAAGATACTCAACGAGATTGGCATGAGAAGTTGCCATATGCCCTCATGGCGTACCGCACAACTGCACAGACCTCGACTGGGGCAACACCGTATTCTTTGGTATATGGATATGAAGTTGTTCTCCCACCTGAAATTTAGATCCCATCATTAAGGGTCATGATAGAAGCCGCAACTGAAGATACAGAATGGATAAAGGCACGCTACGACCAATTAAGCATCATTGATGAAAAATGATTGACTGTCGTTTATCATTCTCAAAACTATCAAAGAAGAATTGCCAGAAGCTTCAACAAGTACGTATGTCCAAGGGAATTCCAAGAAGGCGATCTGGCTCTAAAAAGAATGCTGCCAATACAATAAAAGGCTAAGGGAAAACTTGCTCCAAACTACCAGGACCCGTTAATAGTTTCCAAAGTGTTGTCTGGCGGCACAATAATCTTAACAGAAATGGATGGTCAGGAATTTCCTTAGCCACTCAACGCTGATGTACTCAAACGTTACTACGCCTAGAACGGGCAGGAAATTGAAAAACAAATGCTGATCATAGTCTTGATTTGACAAACACATTTTCCTTTTTATCATGGCGTTCTAATAAACTTTGAGCAAAAGAAAGGCGCTATATCTCTCATTCTATATCTCTTCTATTCTTTGTTGAAAACGGTCAAAAAAATGTACCGAAAGAATCATCAGCAAAAGATGTGATGATCAGTAAAGACCGTTAGCTTCTCGTTCCAAACAATAAAAGGGGGGAATTCAAAAAAAAATTTAGTCTCTCATATTTTCTTCTCTCAAAGCGCAATTATAAGCTCAAAAGTTTTCGGAATTATGATAAAAAGGATAATTGTTTTGTTGAATCGAGAAAAATGATCCTTTTAAAAAATAGAAAAAGAAAAATCCGACGTGATCAAAACCTGAAAAGGGGTTACGGCAAAAATGGATGAACCCAGCATGGTCAAAAATTGAATCTCTCCAATCAGTTGAACCCAACACGACGAAGTTGCGTTTCGACTTGTGTTAAGATCGGGAAGTCAGTTGGAAAGAAAGGACAAGTTGCGGGCCTTTTATTTTTCGGTAAATAAGTGAGTCTTGTTTTCGAAATATATTGTTGACTGATTTTTGACAAGTCTAATTTACATGTTAATGTTCACATTTTTCTTAACAGAGAGACTTAAATATTCATGAATACGTTATTGCATGTTCGATTATTATGCTAAATATGGAAAAGTTTATTCATAAAGGACAATCCAAGCGTTAACATTTCAAATGAAAGTGAAAAACAACAAAGCAAGCAAAGAGGCCAGCGAATGGAGAATACAATCAAGAGGGGACCTTCTCCTTCGGAAGGTCATCCAAAAGACGCAGCAAGGCTCGACAAGTTTCGCGATAATGAGCAAGAACTACATTTGTGCTCAGAACGTCAGACATATCAGCATCAATCAAACCACGAAATATCTCGAGAATAGTTTGAAGCCGGACTGCATCCGGATATCCACCCGGGAAGAGGTGATGGAGAAAGCAAAAACTGGACCGCAGGCTTTCAATATCCCTAAGATGAATACCTCTGTCCACATTCAATACCTGTCGGACATCACTTAAGGATGTCCTTAAGCCTTCCACCTCAGCAGCAAGAGCAAGGCGAGAAGAAGTCAGAGTATCAATCTCTTCCCAAAACAAACTTCTTTGATATTCCAAGTCGTCAATCTGAGCCTGAGCATCTCCAAGAGCACATTCAGAATGGGATAACTCACGGTGTAGCCAAGCCATTTCGTCAAGATGAGTCTCATGAGCATGAGAAAATTGTGCCAAAGCCTCTTCCAATCCACATAGAATGCTGGTAGAACTCACGGAAGTCCGGGCATCACTAAGATCTCTTTGCAAGGAATTCACCGTCGTCTCCAAGATCAATAGCCGTTGAGACATATCACCCAAATCCCTCTGAAGCGAATCTCTCTCTTCCCTGATACAAGAAAGCTGATGAATGGCGTGATCCCGCTCCTAAGACAGTTGGATGCGCTGCGAAAAAGAAGAAGACATCTGGAGTGAATATCCCAAAATCTGCCTTGCCAAATAAGGTATCCATTCGGGCAGAGGAATCAGATCTAAAAGAATGGGGTAACTCAGAATGACTGCAGCATCTCGATTGATTTCAGATTGTAACCAGTCCAAATAGGTATCAGTAACTCCAGGAGCATCTAATATCTGAGAAGAAGGAAGTCTCACCCGAGTATTCCAAAAAGCAGAAGTCTCCATAATGCGTGGATGAGGTGACTGATCGGTAAAATCAAAGCAATACCTGATTCCCGGGGCAGATGATAAAGATGGAGGAATACCCTATTGAAGCCCGAATTGTCTGATCACTCGGCAGCCAAAATAAGGAACAACCCCACAAAGCCCAACTAATGGAAGAAATGATAAGCATGACCCGTGGACAGTCACGACAAATTCTTGAGCACTGAAAGTCCCAATATCCCAAACAATAGTATCAAGAGTTATACTTTCTAACACCATAACCCAAGCATCGAAATGATGAGGGATAGATCGCAGAGAAAGATGTCGCTCGATCAAGAAAGGCAAAGGGGAAGTCACAAACCACCTGGGACGAGAAGAACGTCCCCGAAATAAATGAGATGCCAACCATATGAAAAGAATTTCAGCCCCGCAGTAGACTTGCGGATCCTGTAAGAAATGATAAAGGGTCATGCCTCTAAAAGTCTCTGCCAATATTGCCGGAATTATGAATTGACCGTTGATTACGGCGTCTACGCAGAAGGCAACGTGCATATGACCGGACTAATGCTGCGCAAGTCAGCAATGGTCCAACCAATGGCACCCCTTCGCATTTTTAAAACTTCCAAGAGTTTGGTTTCTTGATTTGCCTCCAACGAACAAGAAATGACTACCGGGTAGGTATCCTCATTACCTAAGTAAGCGTACTTAAGGTGCGTTGGAAGCTCTTTTAAGTCCAAGGTAGGAGCTTGCACACAAGACGGTGGTGCCAAGCCCTCCGATATCGGTAACTCCTCGAATTTGGGTTTCCACTTTTCTAACCCCATCACACTCTCCATCTCACCCACTTATCCTTCTTCCTCCAACAAAGAGGTTAAAAAATTTACCTCATCCGACTCAAGGAAAGAGATCTCGTTGGATGTAAGACACAATTCCAACGGATCTTTACTAAGCATAGAATCGGTGTGCTCTTGCACAAGAGTATCAATCATGTTTACCTCGTGGACGGTCTCGTCATCCCCCAATTGACTCCCAACATTGAAAATATTAAGTTCAAGAGTCATGTTGCCAAATGTCATCTTTAGGAGCCCGTTACGACAATGAATTATAGCATTTGAAGTCGCAAGGAATGGGTGTCCCAAAATAATAGGAGTTTGAGAAACCGACGAGGAGGAGGAGGAATGGCACACATCAAGTACAACAAAGTCTACCGGGTAGACAAAGCTGTCAACTTTGACAAGTACGTCTTCGACCACTCCCTTGGGTACCCTAACGCTCCGATCGGCGAGTTGCAAAGTGACTGAGGTGGGCTTGAGTTCTCCAAGACCCAAATGTTGGTATACATGGAAAGGAATGAGATTCACACTCGTGCCAAGATCAAGAAGCGCTCGCTCCACCCCTACCCCCAATGGTAATCGAAATAGTCGGACAACCGGGATCCTTATACTTCGGGGCAATATTAGCTTGGAGGATGGAACTCACTTGTTCCGTTAGCAAGACTTTCTTATGCATGTTGAGCTTCCGCTTGACCATACACAAGTCCTTGAGAAACTTTGCATGGGATGGAATTTGCTTGATCATGTCGAGTAGAGGGATGTTCACTTTTACTTGCTTGAAAAGCTCGTAAATGTCATCATGAAAAGGAGCTAAGGATTTCTTCACAAGTCTCTGAGGGAAAGGAGCCAATGGAAAAGGACTTTGCACCAGTGGCTCCTCGAGAATCTCGGGTGAGACCTCGTCCTCATGAATTTCAGAATTTTCCTCAAGAAATGGTGATGGTGGGATGATTGGAGGTAGGATGGATTGGAATGATTGGAGTATGATGGATTGGAAGAGGGGGTGGTGGAGCAACACAATTGTCGATTACCCGACCACTCCTCAAGGTGGTTATGGCTTTTGCTTGTTCAAAGTGTGATGGATTTTGATTAGGATTGGTGGTGGAAGATTGAGCTTGAGAGAATTGATTTTGTGGATTGGCAATTGATTGAGATGGAAATTTTCCCTTTTTATTTTGGGCAGCCCCCATTATAGAGATTAACTTGGAAAGTTGTTGGTTCACATTATCATTCACCGTACTTTGAGCTTGCATGAATTGAGCAAGTGCATCCTCAATTTTTTTGGTACTTGGTTGTTGGAAAGAGGATTGAGCCATGTAAGGCCCACCTTGTTGACTTTGAAATTTGGTTTGTTGATTTTGAAAATTGGTTGGTTGGTAAGAAGGATTTGGGTTTGGATTGTATCTTGGAGGCATATTGCTTTGAGCATTGAATCCGGGTGGTGGAATTGGAATTGGGTTGAGTTGTGGTTGAGCCGGGTATTGGTTGGACCCATTAAATGGTTCTTGAGACTCTTGGTTTCCGTAACTCAACCGAGGGTGATTCTTCCAACTAGGATGATATCCTCCCGACAAGGGGTGGTTCCTAGGAAAGTTGTTAATGGAGTTCACATTTTCTTATTCTGGAGTTAAGAGAAGATCTTTGACAATGGGTAAAGATGGGCACCTATTGGTAGCGTGACCGGCTAGATCACAAATAGCACAACACTCCTCGCTAGCCACAGAAGCTACGGGAGTAGTCTTTTTCACCTCCAAACTCTCGAGTTTTCTAGTCAATTGGGCAACCTTCAACGACAAGTCGTCTTGGTCACGAACATGATATTTCCCTCCTCCTCCTTGGCCATGAATAGGTTGGTGATAGGACCTATCGTTGGGATCAGAGTAATCCCAAGATTGGTCGTTATCGGCCAAAAAGTCAAAGTACTCAATAGCTTGGGATGGATGCTTGTCCATGAACGTTCCGTTACACATCATATCTATGAATTGTCGGTTGTGTTGAGATATGCCCTCATAAAAATAGCCGACCTTTTGTGCATCGTCGAACCCGTGGTGGGGGACGGCACTCAAAAGATCCTTATACCTTTTCCAACTTGCTCCAAAGGTCTTGCACGGCCTCTCGGTGAAAGAAGTAATGAGTTTCTTTAAGGCACGAGTCCTATGGAGCGGGAAGAATTTCTTATAGAATTCACCTTGCATGTCTTCCCAAGTAGCGATGGATTGGGATTTCAAAGAGTTAAGCCAACACTTGGCTTGATCTTTGAGTGAAAACGGGAAAAGCTTCATCCTTGCTGATGGGAGTTGCAAGGGATTGTTACAAATAGTACCCACCACCTCTTCGAAATCACGTACATGGAGGTACGGATTCTCGGCTTGCATCCCATGAAAATGGGGAATCATTTGTAGGTGTGGGGCTTTCACGGTGAAGATGGTATTAGCATTCCCCAGAGGGTTGATGATACGTGAAAGTGGAGTAACACGGTTAGGATTGAGAATGTCCCGCATGGTGGTCTCGGGAATGAGTTCACGATTGTTATCGTCAGCCATGTTCTCGGGTGGAGGAGTAGGATTACGCACAAGTCAATGAGTAGGGTCACGGGTGTAACCGTACATCCACAAGTGGCCTCCTCCCAAATGAAGTAAAACAAGTGTTATAGTTTATGCCTAGCTCCCTGGCAACGGCGCCAAACATGCTTATTCCTCCCAGATGTATAATCAAAGAGTTAGCCCGAAGCGTAGGGCAAGGGTCACGTATAGCAAAATAACTCGGAAGTCCGAGATCGAATCCTCAGGGAGCTTTCGGAAATTGTAATGACTTGGTATTTCTTTTTGGCTTTTTAGTTAAATGGCACTAGGACGCCAACCGAGTTTGATGTTTGTTGTTTCTTAAACACTACGATTGCAAAATTGAGAAAAACTATGATTTAAAACGGGATTGGTCATGGTTGCGGTATCCACGACTTTAGGCCTAGTAAAGTCTCCAAGTCTAAATGGTTAAGCGTGATATGCTCGTAGGTGAACGTAGTAGACGGGTTTCATGTATTCCTCAATGAATATTATACTAGATTAAATGCAAGACATAGCATAGAGAATTGGATGTGTCGCGCCGGGAAAATTCTTCCGCCTCCATTCTTCGCTTCCGCCCGATGCTTTCGGAGGTCGCGTTTCCGGATGGCGTACTTTGAAGTTTCGGGGTTTAATGCGACATTTGATAAATGAAAATTGATGATGGTTGGACTTACTTGATTAAAAAAATGTTCAGAATTAATAACGGTTTTATAATTGCCAAGGCAATATATATCCTATTATTAATCTGTTTCTCAGAATCGCCACTCGGCATAGAGTTATGGTGTGCCAAGTCACCGATTTTATTAAGAAAAGGATGGTCTGCGAAATTAGAAAATCGGGTTTGGAGATTTGGTTACGAATAGGGAAGGTGTTAGGAACCTCATTCTCCCTTTCGGTACTTCCTTTTCAAAAGTAAATTTTCTTCCAATTTAAAATCAATGATTTCTCGGCCAAGAGAAATAAATATAAACTGATGCTTGAATGAACTTAAAAGGGGTTTACAGATGGGAAATGCCTTGATTCTGTTTTTGAGATTTTATAAAAAGAAATTAAAGAATAAATTAAATTTTGATCTTTTTGATGGTTTTTGTATTTTTTAATCGGACAGAACTCCGACCTTATTTTGGAAAGAATGCTTCTCTTTTTTAATTTTGAGATTCCAACTGAATATTGAGTGATTCGATATTACCCGATTCACAAAATATTTCTGTGATCCTTAGTCAGCCAGCTACTGCAAGTTTTCACTGAATGGCTCGAATCTAGGAATTTTTATTTTAAAGGTATTTTTTTATTTTTCAGTCGGACAGAGGTTCGACCGTGTTTTTATGAAAAGAATGATTCTGTTATTGATTTTTGGGAATTCCAGAAGAATATTGAGCGACCCAGTATGAACCGATTCTCAAGATATTCTCCCGATCCAAATTGGTCAGCTACTACAAGATTTCACTGAACAACACGAATCAAGGAAT
>NMUG010012860.1:0-10256 GCA_002855965.1 Monotropa hypopitys
GACCGGAGTCCTCTGTTTCTGGCCAGAAGTCTTGCGGGTGGACCTCAACAAATTCCCCTCCTTCATAAATGTAAAGAGGGACAGACTCATGACGCTTAGGACGTCTGTCGTTGTCGTCCGAGTGGTCCGTCGGCCGCTCTTGTCCTTTGGCCACTCCTTTTTCTTTGCGCTCCCTGTCTTCCCTTGATTTGCGCCTCCTCCGCCGTTGTCCTAAGGATCGTGAGGCTGAGTCGGCGACGTTGGCGGCCCGGGCCACCTGTTCCCGAAGCTTGGCGATCTCCGCGTCTCTTTCTTTCAGCATCCGGTCCACGGCCGCAGCGTAGGCCGATCCTAGCTCCGGCGTAAGGCCGGTCGGAGAGGAAAAGAGCCCCACGGAAACATGCTGCAGGGGAGGCGGAGGAGGACCGATGGAAAGAGTGGGGTCCTGGGCCACCGGCGTAGCGTTAACGTCTTCCATGAGGGTAGCTAGAGAGAAGGGCAGAAAACCGATTTCCACTGATACTGGTGCTAGGTCCCACCGTGAACGCCAATTGTGGTGACCTATTTCTGCCGGAGGGTTCTCTGGGACGGCTGAGCCTTCGGATGCCGGGAGTCGTCTACGACCGGATGCTTGTGTGGTCCCTGCAAACAAATAGAGGGGATCCTCCTGCTTGGCTCCTGCGACACAAGGGTGAGTGTCCGCCGGTGGGGTTTTTACCAACGGGGCCTCCGATGCTTAAGTTAGAACTGTTTGGATAAGAAGTAAAGCATAAAACGTAGGAGGTCGGACGGTCAGCGGTCGGGGATCCAAAATCAGGATGAGGACCAGGATCCCGTGAACAGTACCCATGTAGGGTATTTATAGGGGAATGTTGGCTTGGGGCTCAAGAATATTGAGTGGGCTGTACGTCGAGGGCCTTTTGATGGGCCCAGACGGTTAATGGGTCGGGTTAGGTCGTACGGACGGAACATTCGGGTGGATGCTCCACGATAGTGACAGGAAGGCGACCCTCCGGGTGTCTGGTCCGCTCGGTAGTGCGTCGCAAGGCGACGAGAAGGATCGCCGAAGAGTGGGCTGTCCGGCTGGTGCCGGCCGTCAATGGTGAACGATCGTCGGTCCGGATAGCCCTTGTGGCCGATGCCCCTACGATTGGTTTTATAGCGTGTTTGATATTGAATGCGGGCCCTTTGGCCCGGATACTACTCAAAGCACATGGGGTTGCCTCCTAGGCCATGGGTCCGGTCACCACATGTATGTTGGAAGATATGTTTTGTGCTGGACCAGACTTTTCTTCAACGTTTATATCCTTGTGAAGTCTATATAAGAAGATAGATAAAAATGAAGACACTTTACAACTCTCCTTCAACTTTCATCTCTCAAGCTCTTTCTCTCAAAGCTCTACAAGTTCATAGCACTTAATTTTCAGTAGCTTTGCAGTAGAGTTTTGGTTTTAATTTAAGAGAGAGAACTCTTGTAATAATTCTTAAATTTCATCTCTCTCTCCTTTAAGAATAATCTTAACTTGTAAAGGAGATTTGTCTTACTCTTACAAGATTATTCTTTTGTGCTTTTTTCTTTGATACCAGATTTATACATTGGGTTTAGGTTGGAGACCATCTTGTTTTAGAGGTCTCAAATTGGTTGTAAAAGTTGGAGACCACCCTTGAAGGTTCTCAAAATACTGTAACCGCTAAGGTAGTCACACGTTGTGACAAGCCTCACGATAGTGGAACTATCACCGATTGGTGATAGAGTGGACGTAGGTAGGGGACAGACACGTCCCTATTGAACCACTATAACTGTTTGTGTTTTGTCTCTCTCTCTCTCTCTCTCTCTCTCTCTCTTTCTTGCACTTTCATTATTGCGTTTGATATTTTTTGTGTTATTAAAATATATTTTTAATTTAAATTTAAAAAATCAAAACAATCCTGGAAACCTCAACCGTTGCCGTATTGCAACAACTTAGGTGTAACGGAAGGGTTTTGGTATTGATTCTAGAATAAGGATTATAATATATTTTGATATAGTTCTTAGTTGATTAAAATCAAAAGGTTTAAGTCACAATTTTTATTACTTGAAAAAGTTTTAAAAAGTTAGTATACTTCTTTATTGGACCAATTCACCCCTCCTCTTGATTGTATATTGGAATAACAATACCGATATCTTGGGAATCCAAGATACCGATATCTTGATTTTTGGGGAAAATATAAAGTTTGAAAAAATGATATTTTAAGAGGAAAATTAGTAGAAAATGAGTATATTATATATTTCAGAAGCTTATTACAGCATTTTGGCATATTATAGGTGTTGGAGGGCCTTCGTGTTCGTGTTCGGTGCAAGGAAAAGGGAAGCAAATTATTTAAGTAATTCATCATATTTGTGAGTACTCTTATGGATCGTATAAGGTGTAGGATGTTCTATATTTTTATAATACGTATATGTGTTTTAGTTGAGTTTTTGGAAAATGTTTTCAAAAGAAGAAAAATCCTTTGGATCATAAATGTGTTTAAAATGAGTAAATTATGGTTTTTGGAGAAAGTACAAGAAGGGTGATTTGGTGTGTGTTAAAATAATGAGTTTTAGAAATATGGTGTAAAATATAGTTTGGTGTGCGTTTAAGAAAAATGGTGATCTCTATTTGGTGCTGAGTTAAGTGGTGTGGTAAATGATGATTTCTATTACAAAGTGTGGTGTTGAATTATAAATGGTGAAATGATGATTTCTAATAAGAAATTCGGTGTGGTATTATTTTCTAAATAAGAAAATGGTATGGTTTTGGTGTGAGTAAAATGGATGTGTTTTGTTGTAAATAAAAAAGGTGTTAAAATCATATAAATGATGTTTTAGAGTGCTTTAATAGCCTTGCCATAGATCATGTGGGTCTATGGATCAATATTCACAGGTGGTGCAATGTTGATGGTGATATTATATATATATTGTACTCGGTGGGGTACAAGTCCTTACCACTGGGACTGGTGTAGTGGCCCCTGGATCATTTCTAGTTGCTTATCCTAGTATGTACTCAAGGTATCAGATCTGACTTTAACGGTTAGTCATCGGACGTTAATGACTCTTAGCTATTATAGTACGAGTATATATATGTGTGGTGTGGTGTGTTGTGTTGTGTTGTTGGTGTGGTGTAGTGTTGATCTATATATGATCTTTTACTGGTGTTGGTGATTCCACGAGTTAGTAAAAAATAATGGTGATTTTCAAAGAAATCTAAATGAGTGTTTTGGTGTTGAGTATAAGAGTTAAAACGGTAATTTTGGTGTTGAGTAAAAGAGTAAAATGGTGTTTGACTTATATATATAGAGATGTGTAAAAAGGTGTTGTGTGAGTTGGATAAAGGTGATTTTATAAAAAGGAAATGATTTTGGAAAAGGTTATGTGTGTGAGTGATTTTTAAAAGAGATGGTGATCCTTAGTTATTTTGACTTCTTTTCTTTATGCTATTCATTTTAGTATTCACCAGCCGTTGTTGCTGATACGCGCTTGTGTCTTTTTTTAGGTACTTGGAGCTAGAGTCCCAGTCCAGTCTAGCTGTTGAGTCGTGTTGGTGTTGTAGTGGAGTTGAGTCTTTTTACTCTTTACCTTTGAGAGATTGTTTAGCTCTCAGTGTCGAGTCTGTTTTGCTTATCTAGTTGTAGTAGTGTTGTTTGGCCTTGAGTCTTGTTGTTGTAGTTGTTCAGAGTTGTTGTAGTAGCAGTTGTGTTGAGTTGTTTCGGCCATGAGCTAGAGTTGTATTTTATTTCCTTTGAGTCGTATCATCTGAGATTTATAACCAGATCAGTTGTTGAATATTTTATTTTATTTCAGTTTGTCGTGTTGTGATTTGAGTTAGTAGATGTTTGGCCACGTGCCTATCCCTTAATAACTGTCTTTATAAGTTATCGGGGATGAGGCGTGACATAATTGGAATAACCTGGAAGACTCGGACCCTAAAACATCAGGAATCTTGGTAAGTAACCTTCGTACTCCTCGCTAAGCTTCATCCTGGACTGTCTTTTATTCTCTGCTCTTGTTGCTTGCAGTTCCTAGGACCGTCAAACGGAACAAAAATGTTGTTGCTAAAGACTGGATAAAGAAGCTTTTTGAGTTTCCTTTGTCTTCCTGGGACGTTCCAGATATCCTAGGGTATAAACCCTCCTACCAGTTATTCATCAAAAGGAGGGTTTCGACGCCCCAGTCTCTGGCTCAAGCGACCACTCCTCCTCTTGTTCGGATAGTTTCCCGTACCATCGTCGGTCTTGATAGCCCGGAGAGGACAGAATATGAGATTCTTGAGACACCTCTGATGGGGAAAAGGAGGTCAATCAAGGTCAAAGATCTGCTCAGAGTCTGGACTGCTTCTCTAAAAAATAATGCTCCTCCTGCTGTCTCCCCCTCTATTGTTATTGTTGTGGATCCATCTCTCCAGACCCTAGATCCTCCGTAGGACGCTATGGGTTCAACTTCCGGTAAGAAGAGGAGACTGGATTTTGGGTTCATCCCAGCAGATCAATTTGCAGATGTTTTAGACCAGCTGTTGGTGGAGAACAGCTCTTCAGACCCTCCTATCTGGAGCCCAAACTTCACATTCAATAACCAGGCGGTGACCAATATTGACTCGGTCATAACCCCAGGAGTTGCCTCGGCACTTGCATGTGCCGCCATGCTGCTGAGGGATAAAGAAAATCTTCCCAAGACTGAGGACGAGTTGTTTTCCACTGGGCTAACAACGATGTTCCAGGTATTGTTCTGCTTTATTCACCATTGTCTTGATTAACTTCTCTAACACTTTTGCTTCGATATGTAGGGTATCCAACAGACTTACGCGGCCTGATCAAAGTTCATATCCCGGGAAACTGCTCTTGCTATGAAGATTGGGCTCCAGAAGAAGGCAGAAAGGGATGTGGAGTCTGGGATGATAGAGAGGGCCAACCTTCATGAGAGGGTGATGGAGATGAACTGGGCCAGGAGTGAGGTGGTTACGGCCTTGGAGACTAAAGAGAAGGCTCGTGCAGCTGATGTAGAGAAGCATAAGGCCAAACTGGAAGAGACTAATGTCACGAGCTATGAAGCCGGGTTTGAGGCGGTGGGGGTAGAGTACCAGAAACAGATGGACCTTGCTATCTGGAAAGGATATCTTCAAGGTCTCGATGCTATGGGCGTGCCAACTGACTCCCTCCTACGGGCTCCTTTGCCCCGGTCATCAAGCTCTAGTCCAGTGATCACCGATCCTTCCAAGTCAGTTACTCCGGGAGATGATCCTCCAACCGAGGCTTAATTTTATTATAGTCTGATGCAGTGTGCTGTAGATGCCTGTCTTTTACTTCTTTATGAACGTGATTCTGTTTTTTGTACTGAACTGTCCCTTGAGGTCTTGGTAAGGGGAAAAGCCCTTGCTGTCCTTCCAGACCATAATACTTTGGAAAAATAGAAAGAAAATTTACTATGCATTACATGTAAATCATTAACTGGTAATAATGTGACCAGGGCAATTGCCCTGATACAATAAAAAGAAAAGATTAAAGAAAAATGTTGTCGAGTGGTTGGGGCAACAAGCCATTTTAATGGCAGTACATTCTCAAATTTTCTGCATTCCATGGCCTTGGAATCCTTCGTCCGGTTGAGTCTTAAAGCCGGTAGGAACCCGAGCTGATGATTTCTGTGACTCAGTAGGGCCCCTCTCAATTAGGACCAAGCTTTTGCTTCTTGTTTGCCCCCACTGCTCTCCGAAGTTCCAAATTGTCCGGCTTGAATGTCTGCACCCAGACCGTCCAGTTGTACGATTGTGACAATCCCTGTTGATAGGTTGCAAGTTTGATGCGGGCATCTTCCCTTCTTTATTCTGCTAAATCCAGGTCCTTTGCGATGCCCCGATCATTATGCTCTGGGTTGAAGCACTCAGTTCGGATTGTTGGCAACCTGTCTTCCAAGGGAATGACTGCTTCCATGCCAAATGCTAAGGAGAAAGGCGTTTGGCTGGTTGGCCTTCTAGGTGTGGTTTGGTAAGCCTATAGGATGCGATATAATTGCTCGTCCCATCTTCCTCTGGCTGCTACCAACCTTTTCTTTATACCGGACTGAACAGTCTTGTTGGAAGCTTCGGCTTGGCCGTTACTCTGAGGGTAGTAGGGAGTAGAATTACAGAACCGGATACCATACTCCATCAAAAATCTGTGAACAAGTTCCCGACGAACTGTGCCCCATTGTCCGACACAAAAGCATATGACACCCTCAATCTGGTCACAATGTTCCTTAGCCAAATTGCTTTACGTCCGACTCATCAATGGTCACGAGTGGCTCTGCTTCTACCCATTTCGTGAAGTAGTCAGTGGCCGTGATGAGGAACTTGAATCCTCCATGGGCAGTAGGGAGTTTGCCTATGATGTCCTGGTCCTACTGGGCAAAGGGCCATGTTCTAGTTAGTGGCTGCAAGTCTACAACCGGCTGATGAATGACCGGGGCAAATCTTTGATAGTGTCGCACTTACGGACCAAGTCCCTTACATCAGAATGCATTGTTGGCCAATAATATCCTTGGGTAATGGCCCGGTGGGCCAAGGATCTTCCTCCGGAATAGCATCTGTAGCTTCCGACATGAATCTCACTTAGGACGGTCTGGACCATACTTGGATGGACACAGAAGAGGTATGGCCCCGGAGAAGGACCATTTGTAGAGTTTGTGATTCAGTGAGAGCCAGTACCGGGTTGCCTTATGTTCAATCTGATGAGCTCGCCTCTTGTCGGCTGGGAGGACATCATCTTTTAAGAATGCTACAATTAGGTCCATCCAGCTTGGACCAAGATTGATATTAAAGACTTCCCTTTCTTCTCTCGGATCAATGTTGAGATCCTGAAGTGTCCCTACAGTGATGGTCCGGGGGTGTTCTGAGTCATGGACAGAGGCGAGTTTGGAAAATACGGCAGCGTGTGCATTGTGCTCCCATCCTATTTGTATAAGGGTGAATTTTTAAAAAATCCATGCTAGCTCCCTGGCCTACTGAACGTACCGACCCATTCTGTTGTCTTGGACCTCATATTCCCCAGTCATCTGATTGACCACAAGTTGAGAATCACTATAAGTGGTGAGATCCATGATTCCCAGCTCTAATTCCATTCATAAGCCTGCGAGCAGGGCTTCATATTTAGCCTCATTATTGGAGGCCAGGAACTCCAAGTGAATTACATACTCATGAACTATCTCGTCTAGAGAATAGATCACAATTCCAGCTCCGGATCCTCTATTATTTGATGCCTCATCCACATAAAGTTTCCATTCGTAGTCAGTCCTAGCAGTCGCTGTTGCTTCGGGGACTAGGTGATTGTTCCAGGACCTTACCGGATCATCTTCATCAGATGTGGGGAAAAACTCTGCCACAAAATCTGTCAGCACATGGGCTTTGATAATAGTCCAGGGCTGATACTAGATGTTGAAGTTGGCCAGCTCCACCGCCCATTTTGAGATACGGTTTGATAAATTTGCCTTCCAGAGTATAGCTTTTAGGGGATGTTCTATCAGGACTATGATAGTATGGGCCTGAAAGTATGGGGGCAGTTTCCGAGATGCCGAGATAAGTGCCAAAGCCAGTTTTTCCAGGAGCAGATGCCAGGTCTCAGCGTTCAGGAGGGTTTTGCTAAAATAGTATACCGGGAGATGGTTCTGTCCTTTCTACCATACCAAGAACGAACAAACCGAGTACCGTGAGATGGCAAGATAGAGGAATAGCTCCTCATGCTCCCGTGGGGCGGTAAGCAATGGTGCTTCAGTCAAATATTACTTTCGTTCGGCCAAGGCTTGGCCTAACCTTTCGGTCCATTGGAAATTCCTTCTACTCGATTTTTTGATCAGATCAAAGAAGGGCCAGCACTTATCTAACGACCGGTTGATGAACTGGTTCAATGCCACTGCCATCCCAGTTAACTTCTACACATTTTTAATGGTCAGGGGCTCTTGTATATTCCGGATCACTGTGATCTGGTTGGGGTCTGCCTCAATTCCTCTCCGGGTCACCAAGTGTCCTAGGGAATCTTCCCGAGCCTAGTCCAAAGGAACATTTTTTCCACATTTAGCTTGAGCCAGTGCACTTTCAGCATGTTGAAGATTTGTTGGAGGTCTTCCAAGTGGTTCCGGGCCACCTTGCTCCTTACCACCATATCGTCAATGTATGCTTTCATGGTCTAACCAAGATGGATCCGGAACATAGACGTGACCATTCTTTAATATGTCACCCCGACATTCTTCAACCCGAAGGGCATAACTTGGTAGCAATATAGACCCCTGGGTGAAATGAATACAGTCTTTTCTGCATCGTGGGGGATACATGACAATCTGATGGTATCCTTGGTAGGCATCCATAAAGCTGAGACGGTCATGTCTGGTCATTGCATCAACCAATTGGTCAATCCGGGGAAGAGGGAACGGATCTTTCGGGCAAACATCATTCAAAATTATATAATCAGCACAGATCTGGAATTTATCGTTCTTCTTCTTGACCACCACTGTGTTAGCCAACTACGTAGGGTATTTCACTTCCCGGATTGCTCGGGCTTCCAACAGACTATCTACTTCATCAATGACTGCCTCCATGTGGATTGCTGCCAACCGATGTGCTTTCTGCACAGAAGGCCAGAAGGCTGGGTCAATGTTGAGTCGGTCACAAATGAGGTCTGGACTGACTCTTGGCATTTCGCAAGAAGTCCATGCAAATACTTCAATGTTGGCTCTTAAGAGCTGAAGCATGCCTTCCTGATCTGGTTCCGGCATGGTCAACCCAATGAGGAAGAAGCGCTCGCTGCCATCTTCTACCGGGACACGGACCAAGTCTTCCACTGCTTTTCGGAGGCCTCCATATCGACATCTTCCAGTATCGGAGCATCGGGTGTTTCAACCCAGTGTACCTGGGCTGGGCTTGATCTCCCTTTAACCGCTGCAATGTAGCACTTTTATGATGTGACCTGATCCACAAAGATGTCTTCCTGCCCCTGAGGGCCATTGAACTGCACCATCTGGAGGTAAGTGGATGCAATCACTTATATCTGGTGAAGCCAGTCCTGACCCAAGATTGCATTGTATGGCCTTGGGACATCTACCACCGTGAACTCGGTATCAACCGTTTGGCTGCCTGCCGTAACAGGCTGGTTCACTTTCCCAAGCGGCCAGCCAGGAGCTGAATTGAACCTGACTAGCTGTACGTCAGATAGAACTAGATCATCCAAGGGTAGCCCGAGCTATTTGAATAACGGGTAGTACATTACATCTGCTGAGCTCCCCGGGTCAATCAAAATTCTCTGAACTAAGATTTTTCCAAACCAGAGGCTCATGACTAGGGCATCGCTGTGCAGGAACTGGACCCTTTCCAGGTCTTTCTCAATAAAAGTGATGTGCCACTTCTTGATCGGCTCTGCCCTGGGTTGCTTTACTTCAGTACCAATATTCATGACCATTCTCCAAGACTGCCCTTGATGAATCTCTTCATTGATCTGACGCTCCATCGCTTCGCCTATTGTTCTGCGTAGAGGTATCGAATGGGCCTTTCCATTCCAGCCTAACCCATTTAACACCGTGCCTATCGTGCTTGGGTTGTTCCCATGCCAGCCCATTTAATAATCATGTCGTGTTGAGCCGTGATTTTTTCAAAATATCCTTGGCCTAGCACTACCTACCACAATCAGTGTCGTGTCGTGTCATGTCATTCTTGGACCATACAATAATATAATTAAATTTTATAAATAAAACTAACAAATTTAATTTAAAAATACAAAAATTTATTCAAAATTGTCATACAATGAAAATGCATAGTTTTAATACATCCCCCAAGAAATTCAACTCAAAAGATACAAGGATTGTTACAACACCCAAATAGAGGTACAACAAAAACACCAAAAGTGTACCAAAATCATCACGTTCATATGATATTTTGACTCACAGCTCATTCGAGTCACTATCTATAATATCTAAGTTTGAAAAATATTCTGCAATATCATCCACATTTGAGTATTGTAGTCCAAGACGCGCATCTTCCCAATCCTTTAGGCACATAAGGTAATCAAGAACTGTATTTGTGTTGTACTATGCATCGTGCCGTATCGTGCCCGTATCGTGCCCATGCACGTGCCCGTATCGTGCCCATGCCTAATCGTGCCTGTGTCGTGCCCCGTGCCTAATCGTGCCCGTGTTGTGCCGTGCCATGGGCTCCAAGTAGGATGGCCCAGCCTGGCCTGCCTTAGTGCCCGTGTCGTGCCAACCCATACCATACTGTGCCATATCATGCCAATGTGAAACGTGTCAT
>NMUG010012861.1:0-10257 GCA_002855965.1 Monotropa hypopitys
TTAACAAGATTCAATATTGAATCACAAAGATATTAATTTGAATCATATTAATTTTTCACACTTTTTATAACTCAAGAAAAATTTAAAAGGTTTTAAAAAGCTAGTATACTTTTCTATTTGACCAATTCACCCCCCCCCTCTTGGTTGTATTGTGGAATAACACTCCTCTTGAGTCCGGCGGAGATGGTTTTGTTGGATGCTTTGGCTTGGCCGTTGCATTGAGGGTAGTAGGGGGTGGAGTTGAAGAACCTGATACCGAGCTCGTCGCATGTGTTAGAGACAAGGTCACCGACGAACTGAGTGCCATTGTCTGACACTATGGCATACGGCACGCCGAATTTGGAGATGACATTCTTCCATATGAAGTGCTTGACATCGGCAGCTGTGATGGTAACAAGGGGTTCAACCTCAACCCATTTGGTTAAGTAATCTGTTGCTGTGATAAGTAATTTGAACCCGCTCAGAGCAGTTGGGAGCTTGTCGACGATGTCGATGCCCCATTGGGCGAATGGCCAAGGACTTGTAACTGGCTGCAGGTCCTCAACCGGGCAGTGAATTTCTGGAGCAAATAGCTGGCACTTGTGACATGTTCGAACAAAGTCTTCTGCATCTTTGCGCATCTTCGACCACTAGTACTCTTGTGTGATTGCTCGGTGGGCTAGGGAACGTCCGCCAGAATGACATCCTCCACTGCTAGAGTGTAATTCTTCAAGAATTACTGGAACCTGAGATGGATGGAAACAGAGCAGATAGGGGCCGGTCCTGGACCATCGCTAGAGGGCCTCCGTTGGAGACAACCAGAAGTTTGCTGCTTTGTAATGGATAAGATGGGCCTCACAACGATCCTCCGACAATGTATCTGATTTGAGGAAGGCTAGAACTTCGTCCATCCAACTGGGTCCATCGGATATGTGGTTCACCTCCATGACCGGAGGCTCGAAACTTGGTTGTGTGATGACACCGAAGGAGATTCATCGCTGGCCAGAGGGAGCACAGGTGGAGGCTAGCTTGGCTAAAGTATCGGCATGAGAGTTGTGCTCCCTTGAAATCTATTCTATCTGGAACGTCTTGAACTTCTTCATTTCTTCGATGGAGGAGCTGAGGTACCTGCACATTCTGTCATCCCGTGCACCATACTCTTTGGTCAATTGGTTGACGACCATCTGAGAGTCACTATAGACGAAGATGTCCTCAACCCCAATGTCAATGGCAAAACGGAGTCCGGAGATCAGGGCTTTATATTCCGCCTCGTTGTTGGAGGCCGGATACTCAATAGATAGGGCTTTCTTATGGATGATCCCCTTTGCGGAAACCAGGATAATGCCTGCGCCGGAGCCCCTATTGTTTGATGCACCGTCAATGTGCAGTCTCCATGTATCCCCATAAAAGAACTGCCATTGTTCCGCCAAACGCTGGGCACAGGTGCCGTAGTGCCATGGAGGCGGAGCAGTAAATGAGGCCTTCCAGAGGACTGCCTTTAGCGGGTGCTCCGTCAACACAGTGATAGTGTGTTGTTGAAAATATGGAAGGTGTTTCTCGGAAGTAGAAACCAAGACAAGAGCAAGTTTTTCAAGTGGTAAGTACCTGGTTTCGGCAGGAAGGAGAGTCTTGCTGGTGTAGTAGACCGACTGGTGCTCCGTTCCCTCAGTTCGGCAAAGAACAGAACTGACAGCATGCTAGGAGACTGCCAAATAAAGGGTGAGAGGCTCCATGCCCTTCAGTGTGACCAGAACCGGAGGGCTGGAGATGTATTGTTTCAGCTGTCGGAGGGCCTGGTCGCATTCTTCCATCCATTGGTAGCTGCACCGGCTCATTTTGATTGCTTGGAAGAATGGTCGGCAAAGATCTGACGACCGGCTAATGAATCTGTTGAGGGCTGTCGCCATACCGGTGAGCTGCTGGACTTCTTTGATAGTGGATGGAGGCCGTAGGTTGGACACTGCAGTGACCTGAGAGGGGTCGGATTCTATTCCCCGGTTGGTGACAAGGCAGCCAAGGAACTTGCCGGACCCCACACCGAAGACACACTTTTCAGCATTGAGGCAGAGCCTGTGCCTTTTAAGAATCTGAAAGACTTCTGCCAGGTGCTGAATGTGATTGGTTTCCCGCTTGCTATTGACGACCATGTTGTCAATGTAGGCCTCCATTGTGTCTCTGATCTGCCAGGAGAACATCCAGGAAACCATCCATTAATAAGTGGCTCCGACATTTTTCAGGCCGAAGGGCATGACCCTATAGCAGTAGACCCCCTTGGGCGTGATGAAGACTGTCTTCTCCATGTCCTCTTCTGCCATGGAGATCTGGTGGTAGCCCCTGTAAGCATCCATGAAGCTAAGTCTTTAGTGTCCGGCAGTGGCGCCGACCAACTGATCGATCCTGTCCAAAGGGAAGTAGTCCTTCGGGCAAGCATCATTGAGATTTGTGTAGTCGACGTAGACTCGCCACTTGCCAGACTTCTTTTTGACAATAACTGTAGAATCCATCCAGATGGGATACTAGACTTCCCGGATGGAGTTTGCTTCTAGCAGCCGGTCCACTTCCTCTACGACCGCTTGAGTATGTGCTGGAGAGGAGCGTCGTGATCTTTGGACAACGGAGTGCCGAGAGGGATCAACGTTCAACTGGTGACAGATGAACGATGAGTCCACTCCGGGTATCTCGTATGGAGTCCAGGAGAAGACCTCGATGTTGGCTTTCAAAAATTTCACAATCTCATCCTGCTCCGGCTAGGAAAGGGAGGATCCAATGAGGAATAACCGACTGCCATCTTCATTGATTGGCACTGAGATAAGATCTTCAATTTCTTTGTCGGCCGCCGGAGCGCCAACATATTCAAGTATTGGGGCGTCCGGGATTTCTACCCACTGAACTTGTTTGTCTCTTTGTTCTCATGGACAGCTGAAATGTAGCATTGCTTTGATGCTGCCTGATCGCCGAAGATGTCCTCCTGTCGCCAGGAGGTGCCGATGAATTGGACGAGTTGGTGGTAGGTGGAGGCGATCGACTGCATGGAATGGGTCCAGGTCCGGCCAAGAATGACGTTGTATGGACTTGGGACGTCGATGACAATGAACTCCATGTCGACTGTCTTGGACCCTGCCCAGACCAGAAGGGTAATTTTGCCGAGCGGCCAGACAGGAGCTCCATTGAATCCTACGAGTGGGACATCGGCAGACTGCAAATCGTTAGTGGAAAGCTTGAGGGCTTGAATAAAAAGAAGTACATTACCTCGGCAGAGCTTCCCTGATCGATGAGAATGCGTTGGACATTGGCCGGTCCGATGCGGAGAGTGATGACCAAGGCGTCGTTGTGTGGCAGCTGGACTCAGTCAAGGTCCTTCTCCGTGAAGGTGATGGACCATCCCGGCCGCTCAGAAGGAAACTTCCATTTACGGTAGTGCCGACTGTGAGCACTTGCTTTACAGCAAAGGCCTGGTCAATATCGGCCCAAAGGCGAGCGGCGACTTGCTTGTTGAGTGGGCTGTGAATGACGTTGATCATTGGGACGTCTTCCTCCGACTGAATAGGATGTTCGGTCCTCTGAGCCAGCTCCTGACTTCCCCGGTGATCGATCCAGTAGTCTAGGTGGCCCTGCTGCACCAGGAGCTCTAAGTATGACTTGAAGGGTTTGCACCCGGTCGTGAAATGTCCTTGCTCCTTGTGGTAGGTGCAGTAAATCCGCTTGTCTTTGGTTTTGATGGCCGTTCCAAGCTTGTGGTCCAGCCATGCAAAAAATGGATGGTTCTCGATGTGCTTCAAGACAGCATAGATGGGCTCGGTGAATACAGTTAACTCGGCAGTAAACTCGTGAGCCTTCAGAGCCTTTGGGACTTTTCTTATTCCAGTCTTGACAGTGTTGACCTGCCTCCGGCCTCCTGCTGGCGGTGGTGCTTGGAATTGCTGATCCGGATGCTGGGTTGCCCGTTCAGTGAGGAGATCTTCCAACTCGCAGAATTTCTCCACCCGGAACATGAGGTCATCCATGTCCTCTGATGGATGGAGGGTGAGATCAGCGAAGATCCGGCTGCTGCTATGTAGGTCATTTTTAAAAGAAGTGGCGGCCACTGTCTGGTCACAACCTTGAATTTCATTGAAAAGCTCCCAGTACCGCTCGGAGTACTGCCGAATGCTCTCGTCCGGACACTTCATGAGGCTGATCAAGGCATCGACCTGCTTGGTCTGCTTGCTGCTTGTAACAAATCTGGCCATGAAGGCTCGTTACAGGTCCCGATAGCATGAGAAGCTACGTAGAGGGAGCTTGTTGAACCAAAAAATACCCAAAGTGTCAAGGCTAGTAGGGAATACCTTGCACATGATGGCGTCGTCGGTGGTGTAGAAAGAGATGATCTGTCGAAAATGAATGAGGTGAGTACAGGCGTCCGTCTTTGGGTCATATTTGGTGAACTTTGTAAGATTGAAGCCTGGAGGGAGAGTCACCAGCTCGATCTCGAGGATGAAAAGGGAGAGGCTGAGTTGTCAGAGCCTTGCATCGACGGAGGCCTTCTGCTGGACAGCTCTCTTTTCTGGACTGAGGGCCATCTAACTCCGACGAAAGTTCAGGTGGTCCCTGAGGTCTCTGGGGGGAGGGGAGTTTTGACCTCTGCTATGTCTTCTCTTATTACCGGGAAAGTCATCTGCTCCGTGGTGCCTTCCGGAGTGCGGGTGGTCCCTATGGCGATGGCGTATGCGGTCTAGCTCTGAATATTCCCTGGACTGTGCCTCCGGCGAAGCGAGGTAAAAAGTCATGCTAGATCTTCCAGAGCAAGAACTATATATGGCACTGGCAATTGGATGGTACCTGTAGGACCGGGCATGTCCGCCTCCCGACTGGCACTCGCGGATGGGGGATTGGCGGACCACCTTTCCTTTGTCCGAGCGACCGTAATCATTCGGCCTTCCCCGTCGCTCTAGGTCCGACTGGCTCCTGGTGTGATGGGACTTGCTGCACTGAGCATCTTCAAGAAGAACCGGAGGGTAGAGGGTCGGACCACCAACTAGCCTGGCCAGCTGGTCCTTGAGGAAAGCTATCTCCGAGCCCTTCTGTCGGAGCTGCTCATCGGGCTACTAGGAGGATGAACCCATTAGAGCAGCTGGGGTTCTGATCAGCTGTGAGTACCGGTGGAGGAGCAAGAGGTAGGCAGCGGTGGTGTCGGTTGTGAGTATCGTCTCCGGCCATCGTGGATGAGAAAAGCACTAAGGAGAGAGATGAATTGTCGGTCATCTGAGTATGAGAATGCTAGGTTTCCCCAGCAGAGTCGCCAAATGTGGTGAACGAAATCCGGAGGGCTCTACGGGTCCTCTGTGCCATATCCAGATGGCGATGGCTTGGGATTCGTACGGACGAGCGGGTCACCTATAAGAGAAAAAAGGGTTCACCTGCTTGGCTCCTACAAAACAAGGGTCAGTGCCCACCGGTCAGCAGCAATCGAGAGGGGCCTCCGATGATTAAGTCAGTAACTGAAGGAGAAGCAATCGGAAACTGAAGGAGCAGTCGGAGAGAGTCAGGATCAGATCAGATCGATCAACCCCGTGAACAGTACCTTGACGGGCTATATATAGCCCAACCTGACTTGGCCTGGTGTTGACGTTAGCCCTACCATACTGTTGGGCCATTGGGCCGACCCGAGCCACGTTAGCAGTTGTACGACCGACCCGCCTGCCGCCTGCCGGAGGTCGTTGTTCCCTGTCGCTGCCGATGGTGGATCCATCCGGCATAAGACCGTCCGTCGGTGGAATTTGTTCCTTCTCCCAGTGGGGAGTGGACGTGCTGGGCTTCCTTGACATCCAGACTGGATATGCCAAAAGTTGAAGGTGGCCGCATGGCCGACCCGACTTGGCTCCTTCGGGTGTCCGGTGAGGCTACTTTGGATGGCAGAGGGCACACGATGAACCGCTGGTTCTACTCTCCAGTCATAGTGGTTTGCCGGAGGTCCATGAGGCTGACGGCCCTGGATTGCTTTGCGAGATGTGGGACAGGGTCTGGACTAGCCGTATGATCCGACTGAAAGGGTCCGACTCGTTCCTGTTGAGGTCCGGCTACCACATTTACAAATTCAAATGTATTTTCATTTATTTTTAGTTTTAGTTTTGGCCCGACTATGTGATGTAATTCCCACCCAAGTGCCATGCCAAAATATCAAATCACCACTTTCCCACGCACTGCGATTTCAGTGAGCTGACGTCAGCATATCGCATCTATAGATACGACATGGAGAAATCTATAAAAAGACCTCTCCCTCTCTTGGGAGAGGACCCTTGATCATTCAATATCAAACACTCATTCCAGAACAAAATCCATCTTGGCAGAACCTCTTGCCAAATTTCAAAACCATTCCAAAATCATCCAAAAACCTTTCAAAATCCATCCAAAAATCCACCAAACACTGCCTTCTTCAAGAACACTTTTTGTTCTTGAAGAACACAACTCCTCAAGCCAAATTTCATCCACCTAAAAGCCTAACCATCAATGCCAAACCTCCAAAAACCACCAACCTACTTACCAAAAATCTCGAAAATCGATCGAACCTAGTCGAACCTCTTCCGATTTTTCTGCAGAATTACATTTTCTCTTTTCTCTTTATTCTTTAAGAATTTTTCTCGGTAGTACGTTCTAAGTTATAGTTTAGTATTAGTATCGGTTTCTATCCGAATACTACACTTCATTATAATTTACAGAACTTACCGTTAGAAATTTTGCTTCCAAAGTGTAATTAGTCAAGGTAAATAAATAAAACAATTTTGCATTTCTGTTCTTATTTATTTTCTTTCTTCATTCTCTTTTCTTCGCTGCGATGTAAACATCAAAGCAACGAAAAACAATTTCATAATTTATCCCGGTAAAAGTCGGCACATGTAAGGATAAGCCTACTTTGTTGCCATCGACGAGAAAATTATGAAAGCGTTTTTCCTACCTATCTAATATACGAACACCTAAATAAAGAAGACGACCATTCATGCCTTTCTTCTCGTTAAAATTTGACACATACAAGGCTAAGCCTACTCCGATGTCACGTACAAGAAGAACATGAATACGTCTTCATCTCATAAAAATACAAAATATGCATATTGGCTCGTATGCCATTTTTATTCAAAGATTGGTCATTCAAGATCTCACTAAATGATATCTCGGCCTCGTGTACGCCTATGCCTACCGGTTGTTCGGTCAAATAATCAAAGATCTTGGAACATCATTCCTTGAATAAATTAAAAATCAAACTTATAAAAATCAAATTATGAATCTTTGGTAATGTTCGCGTCATGCCTTTAAGCCAATTATTCATCTCTTAAAATTTATAAGGAAAAACAAAATTCATATTTGTCATTTTCATTTTCATTTCTGAAACTCGGCCTTGCCGATATATTGTATAATTGTCGTCTAGTTTGGAATATACCGACTCGACTTATATACGATACCTTATCCCTTATCTATATACATATATATCTATATATATATATTACGCATATATACAGTATCCCTCTTTCTTTTCGTCATCCTATTTTTGCCATCTCAAAATACTTTTTAAAATAAAAGATAAAAGAAATCACTCGATTCGTGTCGTTTAGTGAAATCTTGTAGTAGCTGACCGACTTGGATTAAAATAACATCTTGTGAATTAGGTCATACCAGCTCGCTTGATGTCTTTTGGGATTTCCCCAAAACTCAAGAAAATAAATCTTTTCTCAAGATATTAAAAAATATTATAAAATTCCAAAATCAAATTCCTTGGTTCCCCTGTCTATATATATATATATATATCAATATTACACATATCTACAATATCTCTCTTTCTTTTCGACATCCCATTTTTGTCATCCCAAAATACTTTTAAAATAAAAGATATAAGAAATCACTCGATTCGTATCGTTCAATGAAGGCTTACAGTAGCTGACCGATTTGGATCGAAAGAATATCTTGCGAATCGGGTTGTACCAGGCCGCTCAATATTCTTTTGGAATTTCCAAAAAACAAGAATAATTTCCTTTCTCTTATAAATCAGAACATTTTAATCAGAAATTCAATTCCTCGATTCGAGTCATTTAGTGAAAGCTTGCAGTAGCTGACTGACTTGGATCCAAAGAATATTTTGTGAAGCACGTTGTATCGGTTCACTTAATATTCTTTCGGAATGTTCAAATCAAGAAACAAAATATACTTTCATAAACACAGTCGAACTTCTGTCCGACTAAAAAAAATATAAAAAATACTCTAAAACAGAAATTCCTCGATTCGAGTCATTTAGTGAAAGCTTGCAGTAGCTGACTGACTTGTATCACAAGAATATTTTGTGATCCGGGTTATACCGGATAACTCAATATTCTTTTGGAATTTCAAATTCAAAAAGAAAATCATTCCTTCAAAATGTAGTCGAAGTTCTGTCTGACTGAAACATATAAAAACAATCAAAAAGATCAAAATTCAATTTATTCTTCAAATTCTTTTTATAAAATGTAAAACAGAATCAAAATGCTATCCATTTGAAAAGTACATTCAATTCATTCAAACATCAGTCATATATTTTATTTTCTCTTGGCCGAGAAATCATTTATTTAAATTGGAAGAAACTTTACTTTTGAAAATGAAGTACCGAAAGGGCGAATGGAGTGCCTAACACCTTCCCCATTCGTAATTAAATCCCCGAACCTGATTTTTGATATCGCAGACCATCTTTTTCAAATAAAACTGGTGACTTGGCACATCGTAACTCTATGCTGAGTAGCGATTCTGGAAAATAGATTAATGATAGGATGTATATTATCTTGGCAATTACAAAACCATTATTAAGTCTGAATGTTTTAAAAATCCGGTAAGTCCAACCATTATCAATTTTTATTTCTATGAAAAAATCGCATTAAACCCTGAAAATACAAAGTATGCCTCCGGAATGCGCCCCCGAACACCCAAGGGAGCGAAGAAGAGAGGCAGAAGATTTTCCCATCACAACATCCCTATGACAAAACCAGCAGCAGTCTAAATGCCAAAAGGGACTAACATCAATATATCATCACAACTAAGGATCCACCTCCCAACTAGTGGGACAAGGAACAATCACAAAGACACAATCCTGAATACATCCAGGGATTTCTACCTCAATACAAATCACAAGCTCAACTCCAATGATATGGAGGAGTCCAACACCAACTGGGAATGCTAGAACATGCATCATGAACCTAAGAAATGAAGACGACATTGAGGCACAACCATCCCTAGATAAGCAAACTGCCATACATGCAATAGATACGAAATCCAATGGCATGGAGGAACTCAACAGCCATGGAAAAAACTAGAACATGCATCTTACCGCTAGAGCACGATGCCATGATGCAATGGTGCACGACATGCACCCAAACACAACTATAATCTGATGCAATGACCAAGAGAAACCCATAGAGACCAAAGGTCTCCCCACGATTCCAAAGTAATCTAACCAAAGCTCTGATACCCAGCTATCACGCCCCGAATTTTCAAATCATTTTTTTGAAATAAATAATAAAATAGGGGAGAACCACTTGCCATACACAAAGCTAAACAGAAAGATAACCATACAAATACAAGGTGATCCAACAATCAGGATACAAGAGTACAAATGAGCAAAAGTGAAGTAAGTACAATATCTAGCTACAATGTACATGAAATATAAAATGCAAAGGAAAGTAGGAGTGGAAAATCTCCCGAGAAAATCCAACAGCTGACTCGAACTACAACCAACAAGCCCTTCTATCCCTGCAATACAGAACACTGGAGAAAATAGAAAGGGGGTCTGAGCAATCCACATGCTTAGTGACAAAAACCCCTAACTACTACCATACATGCATATGGTGTGTGTGTGCTCAAGTATCTAGATGCAAGAAGTGCCAAAGAAATTGAGAAAGAAACCACAATCGTAAAATATGAGAATACATCCTCAAGACACGACTGAACCAAGCATGCACCATGCAATGAATGCAATCACAAGTCCTCAATATCATATGGATACAAGATGAAGGTGTCCAATGTTCAACCAAATGGGACACAATGACTAACATAGTACCTAACCTCCATCTCTAGGGTAGAACAACCCTAAGGTCCTACCTAATGGTCCATAAGAATATATCACCTAACAATCACTCGCTAGCCTGTCACATGGCCCCCTACAACCGCTAACATTAGTATGAATTGATTACCTTATCAACTCTCATACTCATTTCATACTTAACACATATTAGGAGATTCTTAGGTGTTTCCATATGTTTAACTTTGAGATAATTCAAATGATTGGTA
>NMUG010012862.1:0-10256 GCA_002855965.1 Monotropa hypopitys
ATGTTTTGAATTAAGTTTTTGTTGTTACCAGTTATAAGAATATCATCCACATATATTAAGATATATGTTAAGTTTTGACCTTGATGGCATACAAAAAGAGAGGAATCTGCAAGACTATTTTTGAATCCTAGAAGAATGAGATACTTGGATAACATATCATACCAAGCTCTTGGAGCTTGTTTTAGACCATATAAAGCTTTATGAAGAAAACATACCTTGTCAGGAGAGTTAGGATCAACAAAGCCTTGACGTTGTTGTAAATATACCCATTCTTATAGATTGCTATGAAGAAATGCGTTGGAAACATCTAACTGTTTAATATCCCATCCATGTTGAACAACTAAAGATATGACCACTCCAACAGTGGGCTGTGTTATTACAAGACTAAAGGTTTAAGTGTAGTCAATTCCCTCAGTCTACTAAAACCCTTTGGCCACTAACCTAGCTTTATATCTGTCTATAGTTCCATCTGGATTTCTTTTAATTTTGTAAGTCCATTTACATCCAACTATGGGCACATTAGATGGAGAAGGAATAAGAGTCCAAGTCTTCTAGGACATTAGGGCATTATACTCTTCAAGCATAGCCTGTCTCCATGCAGGTGAGATAATAGCTTCTTTAAATGTTTTAGGTTCCTCTTCAGAGAAGGTTTGAATGTGAAGATTTATTTGACCTGTATTATTCTCATTTCTGTTCTTAGATCTAATAGTCATAGAGTGACAAATCTTCTTAGTACTAGTTTTAGTTTGATTCTCTAAGTTAACTTGATTACTGATAGAGCTTTTGGATCTAGTGATCATGTGGTGAGAAGGAACAGTAGTAGTTGTGTTATCTTGACAGTTAGAAGATGTGTTTGTATTGTGGATGAAATAGTGATTTATGTGTTATCATTTTCAAGAGAAGGAATAATCACATCATTTTTATAAGGCTGGAAAGAGATGATGTTGTCAGAATTAGTTTGATTATTATACGGTCTACTATTTGTTGAGTCAACAATAGATTTATAAGGAAATTCATATTCAATGAATTTGACATGTCTGGTCAGATAAACCCTGTTGGTAATAGGATCAAGTCATTTATATCCCTTAGTTCCAGAAGAATATCATATAAATACACATATCTTAGATCTTTGTTCAAGTTTATTTCAGTTATAAGGCCTAAGGTAAGGAAAGCAAGTACACCCAAAGGTCTTAAATCAGATAGTTAGAAGAGTGTTTATATAATCTGTCATAAGGTATGTCAAACTTTAGAGTTGAATGAGGGAGTCTGCTAATGAGATACATGGACAAAGTCATAGCCTCAAGCCAAAATTTTATGGGCATTTGAGCTTGTGGAAGAAGAGTTATGGTAGTTTCAACAGTGTGAGCATGTTTCCTTTCAACAAGGCTATTTTGCTAAGGAGTGTAAGGACAAGAAGTCTCCTGCAAGATACCAAAGGTATTAAATAGCTTAGTCATGAGTTTGTTTAAAAACTCACCACCACAGTTAGATCTTATAGTCTTAATGTTGGAATTGAAGTGATTTGAGACAAAGTTTCTAAAGTTCTCAACTTTATCATAAACATCACTTTTCAGATATAAAGGAAATAACCAACTGTACCTAGTAAAATTATCAATTAGTAATAAGTAATACTTGTAACCAGTAAATGAATTAACAGGGGCTGGTCCCCAGACATCAACATAGATAAGATCAAAAGCTTTCATAGTTCTAGAATTAGAAGATAAAAGGGCAACTTATGACTCTTTCCATTATTACAAGCATAACACTCAAAATTATTAACACTTCCAGAGGTTTGAATTTTATTCTTAGAAACAAGATGCCTCATTATATCACTATTGAGGTGACCTAGCCTTCTATGTCATAGTTCAATATTGGAAGAAGCTCCAATGAGGGTAACAGAATTTTGAGTCTTGCTAAAAGAAGGATTAAGGGGATAAAGGCCCTGCTGACATGTTCCTTTGTGCACAATCTATTAGGTACTCAGATCCTGTATCATGTAACCATTAGAGTAAAAAATGATTCTACAATTATTATCTAAAGCAAGACAAAAAAAGATAGTAAATTATGTGAAATTTTTGGAGCATGCAAGATATTTTAAGATTAATATTATAATATGGAAGACTTAGCTGACTATTACCTGTGTTCTGAACCTGAACATACTCCCCATTACCTACCATCACTTAATTTGGATTAAACTGAGTTGGTTGAGAAATGTTGTTCCCATTGTTGGTGACATGAGTGGTAGCTCCTGAGTCAAGGTGCCAGGGTGTTGTTTGGATGCCTCCACAATGACTATGGGTATCCCCATATTGAGAAAGGGTTGGTTCCTTTGGCGAGTCATTAGAAGTGGCAGATCAGTTCCCGGATCAGAGTGGGATTGCTCTGGAGACGCGGCCACACCAATGTTTTCCCAGATCACAATACCAGAGCCTTGGGTTTTCTCTTCTTAATAAAAGAGTGGTACGTCAAAAAGTATCCGAGCAGCATTGGGGCATCGCGGGACTTGATGTCAATCTTGTAGAAAGCTTTGATCTGGTCTTTGGAAGCATCTTTCTTCAACCGGCCCACTAGCCTTGGATGTGCAAAATACAATGCAACACTGTTACTAGTTATGGTATGGGGAATAAAAATGCAAATTAGTAGAATGCTACCAACTTAATAATACAGGAGCCCATGGGATCTCTTCCGGACTGGACTTGTATATGCCCTGCACTGTAACGTATTCGTTCCCCCATTGATCGGAATCCTGGAGACGGTCAATGGCATGGTCGAAGCCCCTCCGGATTGCCGGAAAATACCATTTGGAGGCCTTGTTCTAGTTTATGCAGTACATGCCAAAGAAATCGGAAGTCCTAAAATTTAGTTTGAATAGCCGATCAAGTTCGGCTACAAATATCACAGTCCGGAAGAAATTGGTTGTGAGCTGAGCTATGGTCAGGCCCAACATGGAGAGAATTCGGCCTAAGTACAGGTCAATGGGGAATCGGACCCCGCCCTCTATGATGGCCATTATAAGGATGACCAATTGCCCATCCTTGTGGGTGACAATCGGATTACCATCGTCATCTTCTGTCACCAACGCGACTACCACGTCGTCCAGGACATGGTACTTTTGTCGGAACTCCTTGACCTTCTATGGCAAGTAAAATAAGCTCGAAATGGGCTGCCAATGTTGGTTTCTGCCATATTACCATGATTTATAGACATGGCATCTTATACCTGACCAAACAAATACAGGCATCAGGAACTGAGACAGTCTGGGAAAAGAGACAATCACCCCAACTCAATTGAGCCTGGGATGATTGGTTAGTAGGGTGGTACAGCGAAGTGGAAAAATACACGCCAAAGGTGCTATAATATAGACGAGAAGCCAAGGGCAGGACTCGGGGGCTAAAATTAGTCCCGATGGCTCTGTTCACACCAGGAGGGGAAAGAGGATCGAGAGGAGAGAAATTTACCTGGAGATCGGAGGGAAAGAGATGTCGAGTATCGACGGAATCGTGCAAAGGGTTGCCGATAAACAGTGGCGGTTGCAGAGGTTTTCTTGGCGCAGAGTAAGAAGGGGCAAATAGGGGCTCCAATTCGCCCTCTCGAGCTATTTATAGAACAGTGAAGGGCGGTAACCTAACTATCAACGGGAATCCCAAGATCCGCATGCACGTACAACCCAGGTAAGACACGTAGACGAAAGCTTCTAGAAGATGGATGGTGATCATCGGATGAAGGCCATACATCTCTTGTCTGGTTCGTGGCTCCTACACTTGCCTCGGGAGCTATAGCATACAAAGAGTCGGTCAATAGCGCATAGCGGAATCCGGTATTCCAGTATTTTATAAGCAGGGGCTCCCGGGGCCATGATGGTCAATGGGTCGGCTGAGCTGACGGGAGACATATTCGGTATGGTTAATGAAACTCAATTTTTACGAACCTATTGCTTCAGAAGAATTGAGGGGCTATTGTGGTAACTGAACTATATCAGGCCTACGGGCTGGGTAAATGGAGTAGGCCTACGGGGCCAGGGCCAGGATGGGCAGATGGTCCAATCTAGGTGATGGACTAATGGGCCGTATGTCACACCCATATCATTTCTATATATTTTTAAATCTATAAAATAAATAATAGAAAGGTGGAAGTAGGGAATAATAAGCCTTATTCCTTTTTGGTAAAAGAATTTATAATATAATTAAGTATGAATTAAGTGTTATATGTAAATAAAGTAATTACAATTATATAAAAGCATATAGAATGGCAAGCAAGGGGAATTAGATAGTAATTTAAGGGGCATGAAGGTCTTTGAGGAGAAAAATATGTATTAGATATTGGCAGATTAACCTAATCTCATTTTACTACTCTTTCTTGAGAGATTAGAGAGTTAGAGGGGGTGGTGGCTAGAGAGAGATCCACTGTGGAAGGCTCTTGGAGTTCTTTCAGAAGACGAATCCTTCACGAAGATCGTTCCCAATGTAAGTACCTACGGTTCTATGTATTTTATATCATTGTATCATCTCAGATTTGAGAGTTAATTGACTAATTACTACCAATCTTGTTTTTTGGTTAAATCCTAGATCAAGGATATAAATCATGAAATTAAGAGTTGATTTGATGAGTTTTAAGCCTAGGAATGAGTATGATTAACCCATGAGCAAGTAAAACACGTTGGTAGGTTAGATTTGTGGGTTTTGAGGCTTAAAAGGTGTTAAATGAAGTTTAGAGGAGATTAGGTTCGAGGATTAGTCGCATAGTCAGAGAAATCCCACAAACACTGGTAACCGGTTGCGAGTTATGGCGCAACTGGTTACAGGTGGTTCTGGTGAATGGAAACCGATTTGAGGTTGGTGGAAACCGGCTAGGAGGAAAAGGGACCAGAACCGGTTATAGTGTATAACGGAACTGGTTACGGAGGCAGATTTGCGCAACCGGTTACGAGTAGGTGCGAAACCAGTTGCAGGTGCAGCTGGTGGGAACCGATTATGGTGCATAACGAAACCGGTTACAGAGGCAGATTTGTGCAACCGGTTGTGGGTAGGCGCGAAACCAGTTGCAGGTGCAGCTGGTGGAACCGATTGCGGTGTGTTTGGGAACCGGTTTCGGGCTGTTCTGGAACAAAACTTGGGTTAGGTCTTGAGGATCATTTATTGATATAAACTAAAGGTTTAAAGACATTTCTTGGCATAATTAAGTGGGTTATTATCCTAACTTAGTGTTATCACTATAGGTGAGGAACCGGGACCCTCGTCAACCAAGAAGTGATTCATTTGGCAATCCTCATGCTTCGGTGAGTGTGTAGATCCTTTACATATGTGGTTGATGACTTGTGATTATATGTTATATGTTTCGTTATGTATGCCCATGTTCCATTATGCAATCAATTACTCTCTTGTGTGAACATGTGTTCTCATTGTGATGTTACTTGACAAGTTGCATGATTAGATGCCTTAATTGCCTTGCATTGGTATGTGAAACACTTATGATGAATGGTGATTCTTTATGTTAACTCATAATGGTATGCAAGTATGTGGCTTTGATATTGGTGAATCATTAACTGTACTGAAGTAATTGGCATGTCTTGAAATAATAAATGTGAAGTAAGCATGCCTAATGTGACATCATTGTGAACAGTACCCTGGCATGCTTTTGCTAAGCCAGAAATGCCAGTTATAGGGGTATCTAGGGCTTGATTGATTCGTCCTAACAAGTAGACATACTTGATGACGGGGGTTTGTCCGTGGATCCAACGGGGTTCGTCCCGGTGTAACGTTGGGATCTAACCATCGATGTGGTGAATATTTATACCATGTGACCTTTAAATAATAATTTAACCTTAAGTGTTTAAGGAAGAAAGTGAAGTAAAAATACATGAGTTTATATGCTATCACTTGTTGCACCTGATTTAGATATTGTTTGGCTTGTGGCCTTGTTGAGGGGAAATTCACACCCCTACGTTATTATGTTATATTTTCATGTAATCTATTGCATTATCTTTCACATATTGTCTGTATATAACACTCCTGGACATGCTTTGTTTCTCTTTTTTGTTGTGGCATTGTATATCTAGATTTGGAGGCTTAATGGGTTCACTACAAGCCAAGTCATTGCTAGAGGATGTCCTTGGTGGCTGTTGTTCCATAGTAGAAGGTTTTTATATTAGATGAGATTCAGTACCTAGTAATAGATGTTTTAAACTACTGAGATGTTTCTCTTTTGATATTAGTGTTGGACCTCGTGTTTGTGAGGTGTTGTTGATTTTTGGAGTATAGAGTTTTATTTTATCTCATTGTGACTTGGTTATTTCAGTCTTCCGCTGTGTTTGTGATAATCATTAGAGGTTTTTAATCTTTATTTGGAATTCTTATTGAGCAGTTGTGGTGATATTTAGTCATGACAAATGGCCGGAATCATTATTTATATTAGTTTCTGGGATGTGTCGTGACATCTTGGTATCAGAGCTCTAGGATGTTAGATTCTGGTATAAGGAGTGACTTGAGGTTGATGAGTCTTGAGGTGAGAGTTTAGGTTATGAGTGGTTGTGTATATTCCAGAAGTATTGTGTGTGTTACTTTGACACCCAACTTGACTGCCTTGAGATTTGATTTGAAAATTGCCTGATCAATGTATTTTTAAATAAGAAGTCTTGGAAAGTTAGTTGGAAAAGCATGATACAATTGGAATACCGGGTCTAGAGTTGTGTTAGGAAAGGCTTGGTAGTGAACCCTAGGGATGTCAGATACTTGTGGGTGACTTTTATGTGTTATCATAGTGTGCTATGTGCTATGTGATTTTGTGTTATTGGAAATAACTTGAAGCTTATTGATATTCAGGTTATAGAATAGAGAACGTGGAAGATGCTGCATCTATGAGTCCAGCTTAGGGAGAGGTTAACCAACCTCCACCTCAGGGGAATCTCCCTCCTATAAAGCTAGAGAATAGAGTTGAGGCTGCTATGGCCCAATTTCTAGAAAATCAAACTGCCTTTATGCAATGGCAGATGGATCAGCGCGAGGCAGGAGTAGGAACAGGATTGCTCGAACGATTCCATAGGCTTCACCCTACTGAATTTGAGGGGATTGTGTCTCATATGGTTGCGAAATCGTGGCTCCAAGGAGTAGAGAGAGTATTGGTGGTGATGGGGGTGACAGATGATCAAAAAGTGAATGTTGTATCTTTTAATCTTAAAGATGATGCCTTGTCTTGGTGGGAGGCCTACATTCATCAACTCACGACTGTGAATGTGGGAGAAGCATCTGCTATACCAAGAGCTGTTACTACTGAGATGTTGCTCTTTTGATATTACTGTTGAACCTCGTGTTTGTGAGGTGTTGTTGAGTTTTGGAGTATGGGGTTTTATTTTATCTCATTGTGACTTAGTTATTTCAATCTTCCGCTATGTTTGTGATAATCATTAGAGGTTTTAAATCTTTATTGGGAATTCTTGTTGAGCAGTAGTGGTGATATTTAGTCATGACACGTGGCCGAAATCATTATTTATATTAGTTTCCGGGATAGGTCGTGATACCGTACCTCAAAGGTAGTAGCATCACATTTAGGCGAATCGTAGACCCATAGTGGCAGAATGAAAAGCAACCAACTCTGTTGGTATGGGATATTATAGTCTCCAGACCATGGCCCCATGGGCAGAAACAAAGCAATGGCACAGATGGTGCCACACCACCAGGGTCAGGATGTGCCATGTATATATTGGGAAGACAAGTTAGTGGTCCAGTAGCAATGTGTTGTCGGATCTCATGGATCGTACTATACCTATGGATCAATGTACGCGACAAGGATCATGGAAGATCCCGAATATCTCGGTAATGGACCGAAGATTGCGGGAGATATACGCTCCCATAGATCTCGCCGGAGATCACAGACCAGTATTCCATATTGGGAGGAGGAGCTTACCTATAAGAGGGAGGGGACCTTCCTACGAGGAGATGTACATGTTACTCCATATTCATACTCACTATAGTACTGTTTTGTCTCTTCCACTGCTCCCGCTTACTTAGACATCGTAGTGTCATTCCGATTGAAGATTCCGGTTAGCACTAACGGTGTTCTTTGGTTGCAGATCTCTCCTCACGGGTTGCACACAAATTGGAAACAACACTAGAAGCTCCATCAGAAGGTCGTGGTCCCCGGAACCCACAAAGACAAAGGCTATGACCTTATAATATATCTCTCTTCCTTAAATAAAGCTTGGAAAGATAAGTTCTTTTTTGTTGGAGGTGAAGGATGGTAGTTCAACAACTGGGAGGAGAAGATATATTTTCTAATCTGTGGTCAATGAGGATTCCCGTCCATTAAAAGTGAGAATTAGGAAACTAGTATCTATCCGAAAGAATCTTGGCTTTGGTCTGATTTTCTCCTTTTTTTAGGACAGGAGCACATGAACATTTATGAGGAGAGACGTAAGGAGATCACTAACTCTCAAGAACACAAGGTCCATAGGTTTTCTTTGTTGGTTGCTTCAGAATCACTTGTTGTTCATCTGTTCGACCCCGAAGTCGGAAGCAAGGCCCTATCCCTAGAAAGAGGTATGATAAATTTTTATTTTCGGTCATATAATGGTCCTCATCTTGATCTTGATTCTCGAATGGTGTCGATGTTCATTAGTTGACGATATCATGCAAAGAAGCTCATGCTTTGTCTAAAGGCCAGCCCACCCCAAGCAAGTGTAAGAAGTCTTAGGATGAGGAGAATAATGCCACTTTCATGAATGTCCCACTCCCCGAGCAAACTAATAAGTGAGTGATCATTAAACAAGGGATGTCATCAAGGGCCTAGGTGGAAACTCCTCCTGCTCCCCAAGACAAATCTGTGGGAAAAACACCTGTCGAGAATTCAAAGAAAGCAAAGGTTAGTCAGGCTGAATGTCGTCCAACCGGCCGACCTAGGGATGATTCCCCTCTAAGAAAGTATGATGATGATTTGTCGAGTCTGACAGATCAAGAGACCATATAGGGGCATATGCCCATTTGACCAAACCATCCGATGTGAGGGTCTAATCTCTGACTAATCTAACGGACATTTATTGTGGATGTCTCTTCAACCTCGAGAAGATATCAAACTGGTTTTATATCCTATATCATGTTCTTGCCTATCATTCTCTTGACATAATCTTATTTCTCAGACCGTCATAAAAATTGTAAGGAGTCGTGACCACCGGATCTGCTATCGAGGCACCTGGGAAAAAAATCAAGAGGAAACACTGAAGTCAAACACGCAGTGGAGAACAACAAATGTCGAAAAAACAGTGAATCACAAAGAAGAGCAGATCTCAAACGGAGGGTTCCTGGGTAACCCGCAAAACCGCAGTAAAGAGAGAAATAGGCTCAGCTCACTGAGCCCAAGTCATCGCAAGGACAGACGCGGTGGAGACTTGAAACGAGGGAGGGTCACGGAGACCACACCAACGGCACCACGAACCTGCTGATCAACAACCACACTCGGAAAGCCCTCTCACAAAGGCTCAACCAAACAACCACAGCTTCGCAACACAACTCTAGCCTCGCCGGAGACGAACTCCAGTGCCGGAGTTGGAAAGAGAAACCGAGATGAAGGAGGAGCACCAAGAATCGCACACCACACAGGTGTAAGCACACACACACGCAGAGAGTATTCTCTCGATCGAAATGCCCCCGTCACTTTTTCTCTATGTCACACAGACACGCAAAATGCAAGGGTTTGCATTTGGAAAGGTAATAAACGAAAATGGACTGGGTTGGAGAATTTCATGGGTTGCCAACATTGGGTTGGATGGGCCGGACTGAAACCATTTAAGTGGGCCAAATATTCCCACATTCCTCCACCTATTTGGTCCACCACGCGCGTCGTCAACTTGCTCGGGGCTACAGATTCATCAACACCTTACACAGTTCAACAAATGAACGCGAAACACAAATCTGTACACACAGTAACAGAAGAGTGTAAAAATATTGGATACACAAAGTAACCAAGGGAAATCACATAGAAGGGAAATAACCACAGCTATATACAGTAGCCAAACCAACCAGATTCACACAGAATCTGGGGCAACAGTAATCATCACGGAGATTAATCACAAGTGTCAAAATTTAGACACTTAAAACAGAATTGAAATTTTTCAAAAGGAAGGCACTTAGTGCCCATATCAGCAGGGTTATATTCAGAGGGAATTTTTTCAAGAAAAACAATTCCTTCGTCAACTAAGTCCCTGATGAAATGAAACCTCACATCTATATGCTTGGTTCTATCATGAAACACAGGGTTTTTGCAAAGTT
>NMUG010012863.1:0-10256 GCA_002855965.1 Monotropa hypopitys
AGCTGATCAATCCTCGGCACAGGAAAACTATCTTTGGGGCAAGCTTCATTGAGGTTGGTGTAATCAACACAAACCCTCCACTTGTCGACCTTTTTCTTAACCACCGCCGTGTTGGCTAACCAGGTGGGGTAGTGTACTTCTCGGATCGCCTGCGCTTCGGTCAGATGGTCCACTTCTTCAATAACTGCGTCGGCATGGGCGGCTGCTGATTGCCTGGCTTTCTGAACGACGGGCCGGCACTCCGGCCAGACGTTGAGGTGATGGCTGATGAACTATGGATCTACACCCGGCATTTCGTAGGGCGACCAGGCAAATATTTCAACATTTCGCTTGAGGCAGCTGATTGTTGCCGCCTTGTCTTCCTCGGTCATCTCTGAGCCGATAAGAAAGAAGCGCTCTGGATCTTCGGCGCTAAGAGGGACGGTGTCAAGGTCCTCAATGGATTTAGTACAGGCACTTGAACCGACGTCCTCCAGCACCGGTTGATCTGGAACCTCCACCCAGTGGACTTGCTCGGGGGTTACTTTGCCCTTAACGGCAGCGATATAGCACTGCTTGGCCGAGGCTTGGTCTCCCCTAAGCTACTCCACGCCTCTTCAGCCAATAAATTTGATGACCTGGTGGTATGTGGAGGCAACTCTCTTGATACTGTGGACCCATGTTCTGCCATTTTTATTTGATTATTTGCAAATTTAGTGGAGTAAGAAGGAGATGTGGGGCGAGACAAGTTGTTCAGGAAATACTTCATCACTGATATTTTACGTCAGATATTAAATGCGAAGGAAAAGAGCAGTCTCTTTAACCGGAAGACCCAGTTGTAAATTTTGGTCTGTTTTGTCTAACAAGAATTTGTAATAAAACTCCAAATTGTTATAACCAAAGTAAAATTAAAAAATTAGCCTCTACAAATTCATGTCAAAGGCAGGACTTTATTGTTTTTATAAAATGATGGTAAGATGCAAAAATTGAGGTATGAATGCACCACTAGTATAGTTGGTGGTGTAGTGGAAATGCCCTAACAAAATGCCCTAAAATTGGGAGTGTTTCAGGAGGGACCATCACCATGTGCTCGGAACATAAGACAGCGGCATCCACCGTAAGACACGCTTGTGAAGTTTGGGTGGATGAGTTATATAAACCTTTCCATGTTCAAAAAAACTAAAGATCTTTCTTTATTTGACTTTGAAGAAACCCAAAAAGAAATGATGGGAAAAAAAGAGAGATCAACATTTAGATGTAGTTTCCTTACATTTTCTCCCCAATAAGGAAGGGACCCAATTAGAAACAAAACAGAGAAAAAGAAGAAATTTCCTTACTCGTTCTATCCTTGAGTTCCAAACAGACCTTATGCATGGTTGAGGGTAGATTAGCACTAGAATTGATACAGTGAATAAGTCAGTAATAGGCAAAGATTCGGACTGGATTCAAAGCTGATATGGCTACATTAATTTAGGCCATTGTATTTATTATTTTGTTTGGCATATATCTCATTCTTTACAACAAATGCAAACCTAATTGATGTTGTGACAAAATGATGTTACTTCTCTTCGAGAATTAATAAATTCAGTTCATGAATCAAAGCAATCATTTTTCAACAAATCATCCACTGGACTATGAAATTTCTATTCCGTTCATGAATCAAGGTATTTCTATTTTTGCACCTTATGCAAAAATATAAAACAAATCAGCAGAATCTTGAGTTTGGAAAAACTTCCATTTCTAGAGTATGCTTACACTTTGGATGAGACTAATGTAGGAAATAAAAAATACACAGTTTTATAAAACAGAATTGGAAAACAGAATGTAAGAAAAGAGAGTCAAGAACTTGTGCCGACAATCCTCCATATGAATGAAATTGACAGAATATCTGAAGAAATAATTGAGAGACTAAAAGACTCGGAAAGAAAGAGTTTTACGGACCAATCTTGCATAGAATATGTAACTTTTGGCTTTAAACATTTCCTTGTAAAAGCATATCAAGTAAAATTGGCTGACTAGTAAATATGTAGTTTTGAACTATTTTGTCATTTGTGTAATCCAAGACTATAGACCACACACAAAATCTTTTTTTACACCACTTAATTCTCACTGTTTATGTTCATTTTGGTCTTAAACACTTTACCTGGTTCAACAAGTATTTTTCTTAAAAATTTCATCTTTCTAATTTTTTAAAGAAGTGACCACACTTCATACTCATACATATAACCTCTTAACTCAAGTATCTAAATACTTTGCATACCAATGCATAAGTGACATTAAGAGCAGAGCTCAACCTAATTTCATTTCTATCACTGTTTACATTATAGGAATTAGTAGAAATATAAACTCATCAGTGACACAACTATATGAACATGATTTAATTGTCCCTTTGAATGTAGATTTTGGGGTCTTCAATCAAATAGGTTGAGTTTCCATCAAGATATCTTTATTCATCTTTGGCTTTAGACCCATTCCTCTCAATGTTTTAGCAACTAGCTCCTGGGTTGACCCTTTGGTTAGCGGATGTGCAATATTATCCTTTGACTTTATATAGCCAAGTGTGACAACACCGTGAGAGAATAATTGTCTAATGGAATTATGTCGATGACGGATATGTCATGACTTTCCATTGTAAATGTTACTCTGTATTCTGTCAATCGCTGATTTACTCTCACAATTTATGCAAATTGCAGGCACAGGCTTGGCTATCTTGGAATATCTTTAAGGAATTGCTAAAGTCATTCTACTTCTTCTCTAGCTTTATCTAAAACAATGAATTTCGATTCTATAGTACATCTTGCTATGCAAATCTGTTTAGAAGATTTCCAAAAGACGACTGCACTACCAAGAGTAAAATAACTACTAGTGGATCTGGAATCTTTCGTATCAGAAATCCAATTTGTATCCGTGCACCCTTCAAGTACTGCTAGATATCTAGTCTAGTGAATTCCCCAATCACGGGTGTACCTTAGGTAATGGAACATCCTAGTAATGGTCTTCCTGTGATTAATTCCTGAATTACTCGTGTAGCAGCTCAAACTGCTAACACAGTAGGCTAAATTTGTTCTTGTACATGTCATTAAGTACATGAGGCTTCCAATTACATGTGAGTACTCTAATTGAGACACACCCTGATCGGTGTTTTTAGATAAATAGAGGCTCAAATCAACTTGAGTCATATCCATAGTTGTATCAAACTTGTTAAACTTATCAAATATCTTATTAATATAATGAGATTGGGACAACACAAGTTCGTTTGATGTCCGAGTGATTTTAACACCCAAAATGACTTTAGCAAGTCCCATGTATTTCATGTCAAACTTTGAGTTTAACATATTCTTAGTGGCTTTGACATTCTTGTCACTACTGCCGATAATAATCATGTAGTCTATGTACACGCACAAGATGACATAGCCATCCTTGGTATCTTTGACATACACACATTTGTTGCATTCATTGATGTTAAAGCCAGTAGAAATCATTCACTCTCAAACTTCTTGTGTCATTGTTTGGGTGCTTGCTTCAAGTCGTAGAGTAATTTTACTAGCTTACAAACTTTTCTTTCTTGGCTTGGAGCTTTGAACCATTCAGGTTGCTCCATGTAGATTCACTCATCTAAGTCTCCATTAAGGAGAGATACTTTAACATCCATCTGATATGCTTCTAAGTTGCGTAGCACTACAATTGCTAATATCATTTGTATGGATGTTATTCTTGTTATAAGAGAATATATGCCAAAGTAGTATAGGCCTTCCTTTTGTCTATAGCATTTGATGATAAGCCTAGCTTTGTACTTATCAATTGATCCATTTACCTTCATTTTCCTCTTAAAAATCTACTTATAACCCAAAGGCTTACATCCTGGCGATAGATCCACCAGTTCCCAAGTGTGATTTTGGACGATAGACTCAATCTAATTTTTGATGGCCTCTTTCCACAAAGTACATTCGAGTGAGGACACAACTACATTATAAGTATGTGGCTCAGATTCCATTAAATACGTGATGAAGTCAGGACCAAAGTGTCATGTCTCGTCCCAGTATGACACCAAATGGGCCTACATGGACACGGAACATGACATTTCTCAACATTACTATTACCCAAGTCATACCACAAAATATTATTTCCTTTAATAAATAAATATTCCACACTAACCTTTTAATTACAACCTACAACTATTCTATTAAATTCTTAAATATTACTTTATAATCTCAAACTGAGTCATTTTCTTCATAGGATTCAACTACATACCCCACTCCAACACATGCAAATAAATATAAATTCAACTACCTTTCCTTTTTACAATTCTCTAGCTCCAAGAAACATGATAGTGGACTCAATTCCATTAGCTCCTTGATCTGGATTGCCAAATCAAACATAATAACATGGGAATCCAAGAATTTGTTAGATATAATAAATCATTTATGCTAATGGGTTAAAATAACAATATTTAGCTTGAGAATTAAGAAGCTAACAAAAAAGATAACTATAATGAATATGGACCATTATTCTTGAAGAATTGCACCATGTCTAATATTAATGAAACACCAGCAGAAGTTGATAGTTAACCAATGACAATATCTAAGATGTAACGAATTAGAATTTCAAATGTAAATTTTAAATGAAAATGTATATTTTTTTATAATGAACAAAGGTCAGGGTTTGATTGATGATAATCTAGTGGTTTGGAGTGGTGAGGATCCACGGTATTGAGTTGGTATGATTTTGGGTTATTCCGGTAATGTGCCGAGGGCTTTCGAGGCTCATTAAGACCCCGATATATTTTGAAAATTAAATTTAGTATTTATGAAAGTTGTAGAGAATTTCATTAGAAATCCAATGCATCTTTAATCGTCTCAATCGGAGTTCGTATAAAAATGTTATGCCCGATTTACCTCGCATTAGTTTTTCCCTTGGTTCAGCAAAATTGGTTATCGATAACCAAAGATTTCGGGTTATCGATAACCCAACCAGTCCATACAAACACCTGAGGAGCTGGTTATCGATAACCAGGTAGGCGGGTTATCGATAACCTAGTTGTCCCATACAATTACCCGAGAGGTGGGTTATCGATAACACATCCTTCATGTTATCGATAATCGGTTGCCCATAGAAATATCTGCGGGTGTGGTTATCGATAACAGACCCTTCATGTTATCGATAACCGGATGTCCTTTGTTATACCAGAGAGAGTGGTTATCGATAACCCAGCCCCTGGTTATCGATAACCAACCTGTCGAGCAAGAAAATTTTTTGGAGCCTAATAAGGGCATTTTGTCTTTTCCCCTTATGGTTTTAAGTAACCCCTTAGGTCAAAATTTATCCCATTTTTGCCCTAGATACTCTCTCTCTTCCTCTCCCATTGGTAAGCTCTCTCTCTCTCCCTCTCTATATTTTTGCATTTCTCCTCCCCTCTTCTCCCTAATTTTGGAGGTTTTCCCTTAGGTTTTAGGAGAAATCCCGTTCATTAACGTTGGAGATCATGAGCCGATCTACGCATCTACGGTTCCGGATCATGGAGATGTGTTGGATGTTTTCTGGTGACCTTGGAGCTCCGGCGAATCTATAGTGGGTAAAATCCCTAACTCCTATTGAGTGTATGTGTGTGTAGGTAGGATTTGATTCTCACTATTTGGGAATCATTTTGCCTATCATGATCTAGGGTTAGTCTATGTTGATTGAACATATTCTTGGCAATGTTTGAGGGTTGGATCGAGGTATTGTTGGTCGATAGATGTCCCTAAAACGTTACGACCGTCATGTGTTCGATTACATTCCCGTGAGAGTCATATAGTGTATTTTTGGAAATTTGAGGTCCTTGGGTTAGTGCAAAACCCCTACGTACATAAGATTTGTTGAATTGGGTCTTGAACGTCATTGTAGGCCTCATGAATTTTATCAGGCTCTAAGTGTTCAACGAAACCCCTATAAGGGACGTTGGAGTCAAATTGGGTTGGGTTGGTCCCTTTGAGTATTTTGGTGACTATCGATGTTAGGATGGTAGTAGAACTCAAAGGAATGGCATATTGGAGCGTTGTAGTGTAACACCAAGAGTAAGTCCCTTAGAACTTATGGGACACTAGGTGTTCGATAAAATTACCAAGTGGGCATTGAAATGGGATTTGGGTGTCTAAGCCCCTCCCTTCATGTTTTGGTAAATCTGGGCTTTCCCTAGCCCCGTTGCAATAGAATGTTAGTTTTGGAAACATTTGATAGAGGTTGATTCGTCGCGTTGATTGTCTTCCTTAGGTTAACCAAGGTTAAGTTAGACATTAGATAAATCAAGTACGTGGTTATCGATTGGATTCCAGTCAACTATTGATTGGGAGAAAACACAACAGCCTAATTGATAAGAGGGTAGTACAAGAGTGCATCAAGATTGGCACCCCCTCATACCCGAATGGAACGACGATGCTCGTAGGGCCAAGAAACCAAGAGTGTCAGTCCATCAATGACTTTGAGTCTGGGACACATTTCTAAGAGCATCCTAATTATGTATGAATGCCAACCATCAGAATCGGTCTATAGATAGATGTACATCGCCCCTCACGTGATGATTGACCGACCAAATGACAGATAGATGTTTCGGACATGGTGGTATTACTCCGAGAGTACGAAGTTGATCACATTTTCCTTATAAAACAACCAACACGATCCAGATTGGAGATCTTATACTAGCAACTCATCTTCTCACTTTTTTTTATTAAATATCAAAGTCAGGCCACCACCAGGCTTCACCCAACCTAAGTCTAGCAAATATGAGTCGAACACGGACTTGTATAATTATCTGATCCATTATAGATAAATGATGCCACTATACTCCACTGACAATGCCTTAATGTATAAGTTGTTCCCCTCAAATTTGGGAAAACTCAGTCTTCTCTGGTTTGATAAGCTTCTATAAGGTTTGATTAGAAATTGGAAGAACCTCTTATTGGCATTCTCTTCTAGGTTCATTACTGTTACGAAGCCAAATAATAAGGTCAATGCATTGCTTAGTCTACGCAAGGGCCAGATGAAATCACCTTGGTTGTGCTCCTCTCGGCACTAAGAATTCTACAAAAAATAGAGGATTGTGATCAGAATGTGGCAATCACGTCATTCAAGCTCGGACTGAATCTAAAGGGGCGGGGCTTGGTCCTTCTCCTACCTGCTAACATGAACTACATTTTGTCCTGCATTGAACTGCATTCATATCTGGAGAAGGCAAAGGAAGAGAGGAGTCAGACTAGACAATTAAATAGATACTGCCCAACATACTCCTTAATGGTATCATTTGAGCATTTTCTAAATGATGTTAAAAAGTCAAAATGCTTGGGAGTTTCTTGGCTAGTCAAGAATCCATCCACAAAGATTTTGTCCAACTGCTTCCAATTGTGGATTGGTTGTGTCAAAACCTTGTAATACCAGATGAGCACTAATCTGCCCAAATTGGATGCAAACATCCTACAATAATGGTTCTTGTAAGTGCCGAAGAAGAACAAGTTGGGACCGCCCCACTTAGCATTGCGTCGGTTCGGTTTAACGGGTAGACGGGTCATCACCAAGAATCAGACCGGCGGTGGAGTTCCACGATGCTCCCGTCAGCTCAAGACTTCGGACTTCGGCAGCTCCTGGGGAACAGCTACCCTTTTTGTTCCGACACGCATGGTACGTGCACGCAGCCGAATCCTGCTCGGGGACAGTGTCCCGGGATCCCCGCGCATGCCCGCAACCGACAGGGCAGCTTTATCTCGCCCCGAGGTACTTGGGCAGCGAGTTGGTCGGCCACGCGCCAGCTTTTTGGTCAGACACTCTGCTCGAGAGGACTGGTCCGACACCACGCGTGCCGAAGCACATAGCAGCGACGCGCCGTTACCCTATATATACGAGACTTGGAGCTGGAGAGAGGTACATGATATTTTTCTTACCCAAAACTCTGTCCATTTACTTTCTCTCTCTAAGCCTTGCCTGACTTCATCATCGGAGGGTTCACCGGCGACTTCGGTCGGTAGCCTAACGTGTGCTCTTTGTGCAGCTAGGTTGGGATTCCGTCCAGTTGGACCGACGGTTCATTATCTAAGATCAAAAAGACAAACCCCACCACTTCAGTTCTCATTCCCTTCATGAAAGATTAGCATTGGTCCACTGGATCTGTTACCCCATAATATTTCTAAAAGTTGGGAGGATTAAAACCTCTAGGGATCTTTTAACTACCAATCTCTGTGGAAAGAAAGGAGGATGTGATTTATTGGATGACCCTCTTAGCATTCTAATGGGTCATTTCCCGGCCCTTAAAATGCTCGTTGATTCATTCTATCATATCATTCTTGTTGTTAGAAACTGGTTTGTGGTAGTTATGTGTGCCATAGGGTGCTCCCAATTGCGTGGCAATGATGGGGACTAATCCCCGAGGTTTGACATAGAATCTCGAGAATGCTCACGATGAGCATTATGTGTTCAAATAACACAATCATTGTGCTCCTAAGGGTCCCTGATATTTCCTCTGGATCCCTTGCACTATGATGGATCCCTACGAGCTCTGTTTCTTTATTGGGCCCTAGTCCAATGGGTAAGAACCATTATCTTGTCAATGTTCGATCTTGTCAGGCCATTTCTTATCTGATGTATTACTCCAATGAGGATCCATACCATGCCTTTAGTCATCATAATGGTGATCGACATAGTGGGGGTCTCCAGTTGTCAATAACATGGGGTCTGTCGCCTCAGGTTTTCTACTTCTTACTCCAAGCGTCAAATAGCTAAGTATTGGAGACAGACAACTTCTGCCAGATCCTCATCCTTAAAGGACCTAGATCTGTACTTCATAAAAGAATGAGAATGAGAGTGGTTTCCCTCACTGATGGAGACATTGTTCTCCCTTCTTTGGTTGGTTTCATCTATCTGCATGTTATCGTCGATCTTACATGGACTTTTGACGCCTCCACGAGGGGCATTATTTTCCCCTCGTAGGCCAAAAGTGCCTTCACATTGGTCAGGCATACTGTCACGACCTAACCAATTTAAATAAATTAAATTGGGTTATTATAAATTTTTTTTGAAAGAAAATAGGATGGAAAATAATATATGTAGAGTGGTTAATAATAATTGTGGAATTAATGTTGAGTTAGAATTAAAATAATTACAAAATATGCACATATATATATAATGGTTAGAGGAGTGGCACACAAGGGTTAATAGGCTTAGTAAGTAAGGGCAAAGAGGTAATTAGAAAAAAAAATCTGATTAGAGAAAATATAAGGAGGCTAACTCTATTAGGGTTGATACACTTGGATTAGAGGTTAGAGAGGATTAGAGAGAAGGGCTTGGAGAATTAAGGAATTCAAGGCTTGGATTGAAGTGTTTTGAAGGAAAATCCTTTTACAAAGTTGTTCACAACACTCTTGAGATAAATCCTATGTTTTTAGAATTTTAATTTCGTACCTAATTAGGCCTAGATTAAGGGGTTTTCACTAATCACGATTAGTGAGTGATTTTTAGATCTACTTTGGAAAAATCATGGTTTTGGGTGAATTAAAGTTGGTTTTTGAAGCCCCACTTTGAGTATGTTTTGAGGATAGAAGTATATTACATCTTAGGGTATTGATTTTTATGATTTGAAGTCTTAAAAGTCGAGTTTAGATGGGTTTAATTAACAAAAATGAGAAGGAGATTAGTAGTTTTTCAATTTGCTGCCCAGAACTCTGACCGGTATACCGAGTGGCATACCGGATTGCGTACCGGCCTTAAGAAAATTGCACAGTAAGCCTTGGTTGTCATATAAATGAAAAAATGCATTAACCAGCATGCCGGCCGGTATACCGGTGGTATACCGGTTTTCCTATCGGTTTGACAAATTTTGAGGGAAATGTATTTTGTGAAGTAATCATTTTTATAATGATCTTAAGTATATTCTAAGAGAATTCCAGGGGTTGCAGAGGTTAAATAAGACAGTGATAAATATTTAAAAAAAATTATCAAATATTAAATATTTAAGGGAAAGTTCTTATATCCTCTTAAATGTATAACAGGAGACCAGTCGGAGTCATATAAGGCGATTCGTTAGATTCGGTTGTTGTGCTTGCATATTTTGGGACAAGTTAAAAAGAATACATGAAAAATGGCACGATTACGTGATAGTTAGGGACAGACACCACCCCTTGGACAGTTGCATGTTTACGTGATAGTTGGGGAGAGACACCACTCCTTGGACAGTTGCATGTTTACGTGATAGAAGGGGAGAGACACAACCCATTAGTTACTTTTTCTTTACTTGTTCTTTACTTGTACTTTGCCTG
>NMUG010012864.1:0-10256 GCA_002855965.1 Monotropa hypopitys
ACCTTGGAGATACTCTTAATCTCACGTCTCTTGGGTGCGTGTGTGCGTGCGTGTGTCCTACCTTACCTTTGACTTGACTTTCCTTTGGTTTGTGACACTTAGGCTCGCATATGCTCGTGCATGCTTTGTAGTCATTAGTTGTTACCTCACTGAGCTATGGTTCGCTCAGACCCTCCTTTCTTTCTATTTTTAGGCAGCTTGCAGGGCACTGTTCGTCGGTAGATCTTGGGTCTGGCCAGCAGTTGGATCCCTTTGGAGCTTGCAGCTTTGGTTCTCTCCTGGACCTCCTGGGTACTTCTCTATACAGTTTTTCAGTTTCAGTTGTTGTAGTAGGTAGTTGTTGTACCCCTTTCCCCTTTTCTTTCAGTTGAGTAATTGTAATAAATTCAGTAGATGTACATTCTCTCTCTTTCCTGTATCATTTGTAATGTAATGAATATTCTACTGATTGTGATGGATAACAATAGCTAACACCCACTTTTTATATATGTCTTTCAAAAAAATATGCTTGAAATGTTTTTATTAAAATCGAGGGGTGTTACAGTTATTGACATTCGTGGCTTCGCGGAAGGCCACAATGTGCCCTTAGGACAATTATTTGATGTCTAGAACATGTTGGAAATGTTCGAGGTTGTGTCGGGAAGGTCCAGGGTTGATTCGAAGTTGTTCCGGGCCATTTCTGGGAGGCTCGTTTGGACCAGAGGTTGGTCCCATACGGACAAGGGGAACAGGGAGTTGGGGTTGTGCTTCAGGACACTTCGTCCGAACTAGGGTGGTGTTCGTCCGGACGGTGGTGGGTCTTTGTCCGGACGACGGGACTCTCGTCCGGATGACGCGGCAACAGTTTGTGTTTTAAGTGTCGGGTCATGTTTATTTTTGGCCCACACTTCATTTCTCTCACCCCTCTCGTCCGAAACCTCTCATCTCTCTCTAAACCCCTAAAAACCCCTCTCTTCCCTCTCAAATCCACCCACATCCATGGAGCTTCGAGGTTTGCGGCCTTCACAAAGGTTGTAGAGAGCGACAAGAGCTTCACGATGGGGTCTTGGATCGTGGCAATGTTGAGGATCCCTCCGCGGACTTGGAGCTCTGGCGACTCTCCAGTGGGTAAACTCTTAACTATTACTACGTATGTGTGTGTGTGTGTACTCTAGGGTTGTTTCCATAGTCTTGTTGCATCGATATCGCATTTTGTAGATTCATGAATTTTCCTTTCTAGAGGAGACCTAGAAATCGTCTTGATAGACTTTGTGGATCATCATGGTTGTGACTTGGGCATAGTTTGATAGTTGGTAGGTTGATTGGTGGCCATTGGAGTTTAAAGCCACTAAGTGTTCGACAAAATGCCTTAATGAATCTTGAATCATGTTTTGAAGGATTTAACATCGTTGGGTTATCCTAGGACTTGTATGGTTGTGTAGTCGGTCACGTTGAGTACACATAATCATCTTAGGGTCTTTAGAGTTTGGTAAGCACCAAGTATTCGATAAAATCTCCTCGACGAGTGTTGTAGGGAAATCGAGATGTTTGGATTCCCGAGTGTATGGTGGTACTTTGTCATGGTTGGCTCGATGGTTGTACTTGAATTCTTCAAAGTTGGACATTGAACTTGATTGGTGGTTTTTCCCTTGATTTCGTCAAGGTGAAGGCATGATTGATGAATTGAGGAATTTAACGACATATTCAAATGTATTCAATGAACATCAAAAATGGAGGATGTGCCCTACGAGCGCTACTCGTACCCAACCTTAAATCTATGACTTGGGAAACTTTTAATGAAAAGGAATGTGATCAAATCAATTGACGTGGAAATGCGATCTAAATGGAATAATGTGGTTTAATGGCCTTGGCTAGGCATGGTAACAACGATATGGGTTGATCAACACCTAAGGAACAATGCAATGTAACGTGGCTAACGTTGGCTAGGAAATGAAACTGAATCACTTAACTACGTGGAATTAAAGGGTAGTGGAGGCCCTCCTAATGATTTCAGGAACGCCGGAATATTTATGCGGGAATGGACTTATGACGGGATTCCCTGGATGGTCGCTCCATCCACGACATTGTGCACAATGGGGGTAACTTGGCCCTCCCAACGAGTTAGGGAATGACAAACGGAAAGGATAGTGTGTCGACAAGCCACTATGTCGGACCCAATCCAATATAAAAACGATTCTCAAGTACGATAAAGGGAAATAAAAGGATAAATCAAGAATGGACTCATGATGGGATTCTTGGATTTATCCCTATTGCAACGTTGTGGAACGATTGGAGAAAGTTAGGATAACCTGGAATGTACTTGGCTAGGGATTCTGTGGTTTATCGATATTCATAAAATCAATGAAATGAAAAGATAGAAAGGAAAGAAAGAAATACCTCAAATATCCAAAGTTGCATATGAATCCAATACTTAACGATAACGATAGTTAGTGAAGTTCGTAAGGTAAGTTAGTGTGGGATATCTTGGCATTGCTTTCGTTTGGGGTCCTCAGTAGATCCTTAAGATTGTCTTACCCTAGTGGTAAGGTTGGTTGAATTGTGCTAGAGTTTACATTGGTTGGACCTAGGAGATCTCTTTCCTTGTACTTACTAGATCTTGAGGGTTGTATATACATGCATTGTTGGTAGCACGCCTATGTTCACTATGCTTTAGGATACGTTTTCACTACATGTGGCTTGGGTATTTTACTACTTTGGGTTTCTTTATTGTTCCTGTATGTGTTGCATGTGGACACGTAGGCACACACCGCATATGCATGCTTGCTAGTAGTTAGAGATTTTCTCACTGAGCTGTGGTTTGCTCAGACCCTCCTTCTTTTTCTTTTTCTAGTTCTGTTCTGCAAGGCTAGGAGGACTTGGTGATTTAGAGTTCGAGTCAGCTGCTAGATTTTTTTGGACTCGGCTAGCTCAGTTTCAGTTGTCTTTCTTGCACATCATATTTCAGTTACAGTGTTTTCAGTTGTATTTCCTTTACATTGTATTTTAGTTTTAGTACTTCAGTTGTAGCCATGGATTATACTTCACTTATTCCACTCTTGTACTTTTCTGGTATCTATTCTCTTACACTATTTGTGATGTAATGGTAAATTCAACTGATTGTATTTGGATGGCAAGTAGTTATATCCCCTTGTTATTTAATTAAATTGTATTTCAAAAAAAAGGTTTGAAAATTCGGGACGTGACATGGGAAGTCCATTGGGACTTGGCGGCCAAAGTGGCACGACATATTAAAATGCCTCGCGGACATGGTAGTGTGAAATAACAGAACATCCAACTAAGACAATTAATTATGTCATTGTCCAACTAACAAAAGACTTCTCAATATAAACATTTCACTTAAGTTTTAACCATAAAGTACATTGACATAATACAACTTCCACCAAAACCCATATTACAACTTTTCCAATTCCAAACTCAAAAGGAAATAACATAACAAGAACAAGTAAGCAAACAAAACTACCAAGACTCCTCCAAGCTCAAAACTCTGTCACCGTAGTGGACCTCCAAAAGCTACTCCAAGACCTGGATTTCTCAATATATAACAAAATATATAAAACCCATGAGCGTGTAAGTTATAGAAAACTTTGCAGAAAAACAAAAGCAGAAATAAAAAACATCAAGAACAATAGTCCGTATGTGTCAACAAGAAAGGTCTAACCAGAAAATAGAATATAAGCTCAGTGATATCACAATAACCAAATAATACAGAACAGAACACAGGTGGTACCACAATATCCACAAGTACAGAACAGAAATAGATACTACCACATCTAGCAGAAACAGAGTAGAAAATAAATGATGCCCCAATTATGCTTTCCCCACATACGTCTCCTAGAGACACGCCTTTCTACTAGTTCACATATTCACTTTATTATTAAATTTGGTCGTCGCATGTCAACATTATCTTGTCGGCAGTACTTATTTAACGTGATTGAATCAACGACGTTAATTCGTCCGAACTGGACTGTCGGATTCCAACCACCGCAAGTATGTCTACTTGCCAAAGATATTTTTATCCATGTCTATCACGCCCTTAAATGCATCATAGCACAGGGCACTATTTAGACCTTGTGCAAAGTAGGTTCATGATCTATTATTTATAGCACACACAACTTACATCTACCGAGTAATATGGGACCCGCGACCACCCGCCACAATCTCCTCCCCCTCCCATTATGTCCTTCCTGTGGAGTCAATATTCATCTTGGGTGTCACAAGGATTGTCCTAGGGAAATGTGGAATCTAAGAGAATTAGATGTTTTGGCTGTGGGGAATATGGTCACACAATGCCATAGTGCCCAGAGAGAGACATGTCAACATCGACATCAATTGGGACAACCGTGACCAAGGACGAAAAAAGAGCACTGGGGAGAACTTTTGTATTGGTCCAACAACCGAGATCACCCGAGGCATCACCAGGTATTTATTTACAGTTTATTCTGGTTTTTCAGTTACATATAACTGTTAATAACGTGTAGTTCATGTTTAAAAATGAACGGAATGGGAATGAAGTGAAAAGTGGAAATGGGGAAATCATTGTATATTGGGGAATCACACTCGAGTATAGAAATGAGGTAATGGTTGTGTTATGTTTGAGTTCGAGTTTGTGATTTCGAGTACGAAATCTTTTAGGGGGGAAGAATTGTAATACCTATCCTCAGAAAATAATAAAAAGTCAAGGAATTATTAATAAAGATATGGAAGTTGAAATAAAAATTCTAAGAGAAGAGCATATTATTTTAGGTGTATTAGGAACACTAAATCAAGGCCCTGGAGTGTAGCCAACAAATACGAAGTGGGTGCATGGGATTATATTTCTATAGAGGCAAAACTTGTACTTTTGATAAGGAGGAACAAATCTGTCTCATTTGATGCACTACTCCCATAAGTCATTTTGTAAGAAAAATTGTGTGAGAGAGGGAGATCTTGAAGGGAAAATCAATCATAAGTCTTGGGGATCGAATTCTGCAGCAATTAGGAACCTAAAGGTATGTAATCTTGGAGACTTCCTTGAATCTTATAAGAGTTTTGTTGAGAGTTTATAAAAAATATGTTTTTGTTTGAAAATCTTGAAGTAATCATGAAAAAGTCAAGTTTAATTTCATATTTTTGTAAAATAACTTTGGGGTAATGTTTGTTGGAGTTATATGTAGTTAGATATGAAAATTATAGGTTTGGGAGGTAAGACTTGCCCAAAATTTGAGTTGAATCGTGGAAAAATCGAGTTGTAGAGAGAATCCCAGAAACCCGGCAATTCGGGTTACCGGTAACCCAATTTATTGGGTTATCGATAACCACATGCTATTAGGGAATCCGGAAGTCAATGATATCGGTAACCATAAAATCTAGGATACCGATAACCCGTAAGTCCCAGATACCGGTAACCTGGGAATCCCAGAAACCAGTAGCCTGAGCAAGACCTAGGGATCTAGAAGGTTGGGTTACCGATAACCCAGTTGTGAGGGTTACCGGTAACCAGGCATTCAGTTTATTGTAAAAATAAGGGAAAATGGGAAAAATCACAACCTAAGCTAAGGGAGCCAAATTAAGAGCTTTGAGGATTAATAAAGAGATTCTAAGTGTAATCTTTGGAGTGATCTAAGGGTTATAAGTAAAGGGAAAATATCAATGTGAAAGAAGTTGTACTTAAATTTGTAAGTTTTCCATTTTATTTGAACTTGTTAATCCATATTGGTATTGACAATTGGATTTTTTCAGGAGAGGAATCAAAGTACTTATATCCGACAAAGTCCAATCAAAAGAAAATCTCTTGAGGGTACTCGATGAGTGTTGTAGTTATTTTAAACGTTATATTTTTTATTTGTTAACCCCTAATATAAAAGGCCTTTTAAAGTCGTGCAAGTGTCAAAACCCCAAAGTAACTTTCCAGTTAAGCGTGCTCATCCTGGAGTAGTCAAAGGATGGGTGACTCTCTGAGAAGTCCATTGGGTTTTGACAGCAAAAGCGAAAAATATTGTGCAGGGTGGGGGCGGGTCGTTACAATCCTTCACCAAATGATCTACATATCCACACCTATAACAATGCCTAGTCATCAATGACCCTCTGGAACTTCCCTGACTGAAACCACTTTGCCCACTCTGCCTCATATTTCCTTGCTCTTTTTTGGGTTGCGGCCTAACCTCCACACTTCTAGTTTCACTACTCCTAGATCATCCCGACATATCAAATATACTTCTTTTAACACCTTCTCTATAATCTCTCAACTCCTCAATATCCCTGCCATCTTCCTAACCATGTCCACTAAATTTGCATATGACGTACTGTGGTCGCCGGTTCTGCCGAATGGTCCCTTCGATTGCTGGTCGACCGGATGCTGGGTGTCGATTTCCGGCCGAAGGCTGGAGTGGTCCCTGCAAGCAAATAACGGGTCCCCCTGCTTGGCTCCTACAAAACAATGGTTAGTGCCCGTCGGTCGGTTGTGACCAACGGGGCCTCCGATGCTTAAGTTAGTATGTTTTGTAGAAAGGGTAAAGCAAATACGATAGAGGTCGGACGGGGACGGTCGGGGACCAAGTTTCTCGGGGGGAATCCCTTGAACAGTACCCCATAGAGGGTATTTATAAGGGAATGTTGTATTGGGGCTCAAGAATGTTGTATGGGCCGTGTGTCGCGGGCCCTTTAGTGGGCCAGGACGCCTGATGGACCGGGGCAGGTCGTACGGACGGTGTATTGGGGCGGATACCCCACAGCATTGATGGGAGGTTGGTTCTTCGAAGAGGACTGGCCCGTTCGGCAGTGGGTCCCTGAGTACCAAAGGAAATACCGAAGGAACTGCCATCCAGATGCTGGCGGTCGGTGGCCTTGGGAACCCTCCGGATTGGACAGCCTCTGGGCCGAGAATAATGGCCGAAGTATTTGTGATATGTTTTTATAATAGGCTTCCCTTCAGGGCATAGGTCCGGTTACCACAATAGCCCCTCAATATTTCTCAAATTTTTTGGAGAAGATTGATGTTGGTTCACTGGACGCAATGCTCCGGGGGAACAATTTTTCATCAAAATTTTATTCCGCGTCATCTGTGACGTTATCCGACAAGCATCAGGACAACGATTAGACACGAATGTCAGGGGTCGCCACGTGTCAAGCCCCGATTTTCCGGTCAGATGGACCGCCTCAATATATGTGCAAGAATATTTAATGTTCAACAACTGTGTTTCGTACCTGGGGGAGCCTATAAATAGACTTGTGCATCACAACCTTCGGTACTCAATTTGCATATAGGAATCCTTCGGAGAGCTACATACCCTTCAGCGACAGCACTTCTCCGCTCGTCATGGATCAGGTAATTGACTTGGTTTCTATTTCGTCGCATTCTGAGTTGGAACCCTTGTTTCAACCGACCCTCAGTGAGCTTACACCCGAGGTCAGCTCAAAGATGTCGTCATCGGTTGTTGTCGTCACACCTGGAGCATCTCCTTCGAGACAGCCTCCTGCTGGCGATCGGGCTAACATTGTTCGGCACTTCTCAGACGAGAACGAACCCACATATGTCGCTTTGGGAGACCGGTCGGGCAGAGCATTAGGAGGGTCAAGAAGGGCAGCTGGCGACCCGTCCTGCCCGTATCTTCGCTACTTTCGGGGGGGAAGGTATGAGATTCCGAGTACAGTGACCTGTGTGGAGGTTGGGTCGGTGGTTACATATTCGGAGGACCATATTACTGTGCCATTGATGGCTGTGACTGAAGGCCAACTGAAATTCCCTCTTTCCCCGTTCCTCTGGGGGTTGTTACACGCATTCCAACTTGTGCCGAATCAGCTATCGGTGAATTGCTACCGGACCGTAGGCTGTATCCGGGCTCTGAGCGCCATGCATGGTCTTGAGTTCATTTTGCCGGACCTTATGGGTCTATTTTCGCTGTCTCGCAACCACTCTTCTGGTCGATACTTCTTTACTCCTCGGAAGCCATACGGTGATGTCTTTATGAGGCTGTCAAACTCTGAAAAGTGGGGGAATATTTACCTGCAGGTCTTCGGCGAGTATAGCTATCGTCCGGATGAGGACCACCGATACCCTATCCCGACTACCGAGGGAAGTCCCAATGTATCGGCAGTATCAAATCATTTAAGGGCCATGGCATCGCCTGCCCGGATCGCGGCCCTGCTAAGATGTGAAGGCAGAGATGCCCCTACCCTCTTGGGATATGAACCGACGTACAATAGTTTCCTGGAGGACCGGAAGTCCATGGGGAAGAGGAAAGCAAGAACAGAGTTGGTCGCTCGATCCCCTACCCGGAGGCGGATGTCCGTCCTGGAATATTTTGATGAGATGGAGATCCCGACGGCGTTGATGCAGGAACCGGCGGAGACGGCTGCTGAGGGTGTACCTATGCAGGGCAGGGATGCCGACGTGCCAGGGGATGCCCCTCCCGGGAGCCAACCATGGCTCCTCCCGGTAAAAGAAGAGCCTTATGAAGACGAGGAGGTTACGGAGGGCGCAATATACGGATTCCAACCGCGGCAGCCCCGACGCCCACATGTTCCAAAGCCTCCCGAGCCATAGGCCCCCAAATTTCAAAAGTATGATGGGAGGGTTGTTCTCACGACGGACGACGTCGTCGTTGATCCAAAGGTCTCGTATCCTCTGCTTCGGGCACTAAAACTTCCGGTCGACATGCATGCTTTGCCGAACGCGATCGAGGATATGTATGATTATGCCATCTCGAGTCTTATAAAGGTAGTTGTTATTTCTTTTTGCCGGACCCCTGTTGACTATTATTCCTGATAATTTTTGTGAATGCTGTAGGCTTGCCAGAGCCTTGCTGGTTTGTACAGGGGCAGCCAAAGGGTGCTCCGGAAGTCATATATCCGGTTCCGTCACGCTCAATAGACGGAAGGCAAGTTGAAGGAGGTGGAGGCCGAGAGGGACTATTTTCGTCAGCAACTTGAGGTGATGACGATGCAGAGAGACCGACTGAGGGTAAGGCTTGATGCTGGTCCGAGCAATGCTCCCCAAGCTGGGGGAGTCAGCGAGGAGGAGTTGAAGCAGGCCGTGGCCGAAGCTGACAAGAAAGCCTATACCGAGGGACTTAGAGATGCCCGGGAAGTATATAGCCAGGAGGTACTAGAGATCTGCCCGGAGGCTCACGCCATTGGTTTTAGGGGAGGCTATAGTTTGGCTTTTCATGAAGCCTGGCAGATGGCATTGGACACGACTGGGGTCCTTGTAATACCCGTATCCGTAAAATAATAAATAAATGAGGTTTAAAATAAATTTTGGGTTTAAAGTAATGATTAAGGATGTTTGGGATATCGGTATCTTAAGTTTCCAAGATACCGGTATCTTAGGAAAGGTTGACAACCGGGGCCTTAGAAATCGGCATGCTGAGCGGTAACTTGGATTGGTCCAAGATACCGGTATCTTGGAAGACCAAGATACCGATATCTTGAGCTTCAGAATCTGAAGGTGAGTTGTATCAATGGCGGAGAATGCAAGAAAGGAGCAGGCTACGTGTATAGATTTGATGATAACTATGTTGCATGATTTTGAGGTGTCAAAAATTAGTGTACAGGTGTTTAGATGTGTGTGTGCATGTGTTGGCAGCCATTAGTGTAGAGAGCATAGGAATTATCGAATTGTTGTGTATATAAATCACCCCACTGTTAGAGTTTGGAAGGTACTGCTAAATCAGAAATGAATCCCACCGTATAATGTTTGAGTAAGAGAAGTGAGCTTGTGTGAAAAAGGGGCTGATCGAGTAGGATTGAGGTTGCAGAGGGTTTGGCCGAAGAAGATGAACTGTGGTAGAAGAGGAAGAACAAGTCTGCGTCAATCTTTGGGAATTTATTCTGATCAATTGAGGTAATCTTGTCCAAATCCATTTAAGCTATATTGTTCTAGAGTAGTTAGTAATCATCTGTTCAAAATTTGGGAGAAAATGGTCGAGTTTTGATGGTCCAATCGAAGAAAATAAGATTTTGGGTAAAACCTAGAGTTTCTGCTGAGTTCTGTCAAAATTTTGGAGAAGACGACCTTAGATACCGATATCTTGGTCACCAAGATATCGATATCTTGGTCCAGACCTTAGAAACTGTAGTCTGTTCTGCATAGATACCCATATCGTAAGTGTTAAGATACCGATATCTAGTGTTAAGATATCGATATCTTAATGGTTTCAACTGCGGTATCTTGAGAGGTTAGAAATCGATATCTTAGGTTCTGTTCAAGATACCGATATCTAGTGCTTAGATACCGATATCTTAAGTCTCGGGAAAAAAGTGAATTTTTGGAAAAAATG
>NMUG010012865.1:0-10256 GCA_002855965.1 Monotropa hypopitys
CTTTGTTATATCTTAAATTAATCAAATTGATTTAATCTTGATTAAATTATGTTGATTGTAATTTATCCAAGTGTTGCCAAATAATTATATATATTTGTGTGGATCAATTACAACTTAAATTCTCTTGGAAATGGACTTAATTGTTAATTTGATTAAGTGTTGGACACTAGTCAAAATTGTAGCACAAATTAAATCACAAAATTGAAGTGATTTACAAAGGTGATTTAATGTAATTCTTTTACAATTAATTATAATCACAATTGAATTGAATTGTATTTTGATTTATTAAGTGTTTAATCCTCATTGGTGCAATTCAAATTCAAATTCGATATGATATATGATTTGGTTTGATTAAAGAAACCTTCCTTAATAAGAAAATGTTAATTATGCTCTTATTTGATTATGGATGCATATATCATTATAATTGATTTGTTTCAGACGCATCCCATTATATTATGGAAGTATCTAAGGCATGTTCAAAGGGGAGCGTTAAATTCAAATGTTGAACCGGAGTGGGAACCGGAATTCCGCGCGGAACTCCGGCCGGAATTCCGGTCTGAATTCAAATTTTGACTCTCAATTTTGGCAAGCTTCAAGATCATTCCAGAAGAGATATATTGTGCTGGTTCAGACTTCAATCCAACGTACATATTCCAGAGAAGTCTATATAAGAAGATTGAAGATTTTAGAAGAAAGTTTACAACTCTCCTTCAACTTTCATTCTCTCAAGACTTCTTCTCTCAAAGCTCTACAACTTCAAGCTCTGAAAATTTCAGTTTACTTTCAGTAGAGTTTTTGATTTTATATTAGAGAGAGAATCATTGTAATAGGCTTTTATCTTTCATCTCTCTTTTAAGGATAATCTTAATCTTGTAAAGGAGGTGTTGTCTTACTCCTACAAGATTATCCTTGTTTACTTTTCATTGATACAAGGTTATTCCTTGGGTTAGGTTGGAGACTACCTTTGTGTAGAAGTCTCAAATTCGTTGTAACGGTTGGAGACCACCCTTGAAGGTTCTCAAAGCTTGTAACCGCTAAGGTAGTCACGCGTTGTGACAAGCCTAACGAATAGTGGAACTATCACTAGTTGGTGATAGAGTGGACGTAGGTAGGGGAGAGACACGCCCCTATTGAATCACTATATATCTTGTGTATATCTCTCTCTTTTATTTTTTTGAAATACTAGAGTATATTGTTGATCCAAAATTCCAAGAATCAAAACAATCCCGGAAACCTTAACCGTTGCCGTATTGCAACAACTCAGGTGTAACGTAAGGGGTTTTGGCTTGATTCTCGAATACGGATTAGAATATAGTTTAGTATATATTCTTGACTGAAAATTTCAGTTTGTTATCCATTTTTATTTGTTCAAATCAAAAGGATTAAGTCACGCTTTTTATAACTAAAGAAGAATTTAAAAGGTTTTAAAAAGCTAGTATATTTTTCTATTTGACCAATTCACCCCCCTCTTGATTGTATTGTGGAATAACATCCCCAGATTTCACAGAGACACCAAACTCAAAAACAAAGATGACATTCCTAGAATCCCTCCATCATTCCCAAAGAAAATCTTGGTTAATTTCTGGTAGGCTTGGGCTTTGAAGGTAGGTTGACAGGAGTGAAAATGCTGGCTCGGATTTCTTCAACATCAGGATCCTTGGTTTGGGGAAATATGGAAGTACTTGGGACAGCTTCACCCCTAGCCCATTCGATCATTTCCATCTGACTTAGTACTAGGCTTTGCTCTCTTTTGGTGGACTGTTTCAATTCTTTTATCATCCATTTCCCCCCAAGTTCCATTTTGTCCAGGGATCCCTCAACAATCTTCAGCCTTCTTAATGTATCACCCTGCAAGTCTTGCAAGTATGCCATCCTTTTTGTGTTCTCCTTCTTCCCTTCTTTAATTTCCTCCAGCTGTAATCCCTGCTCTTTCTGTTTTTCTTTCAGAACTTTGATCCTATCAACATTTTCTTTTACTAATTCAAGGATCAAAGCTGTTTTCTCATCTTCCATCATTCTCTTCAACAATCCTTTTAGCTCATCCATCTCTTGGCTGGTTTGTATTGGTGGAGGAATTTGAGGTTGGGTCATTGGTGTTGGTTGGATTTGAGGCTCATGAGTCATGGGAAATGGTAGAGGTAAAGGAGTGGTAGGATTAGGACATGATGATTCAGCAAGAGGAGAACTGTTGTCCCCTTTTTCAGTCTTTGGCCTTTGAGGGATCATTCTTCCAATGGTTTTTGTAGTTAAAGGACCAAATGTAGGCTTATCCCATCTATCTTTTGCCCCAAGTTTCAATCCAGAATCTGTACAGAATGTAGTGATCATGTATGGGAATGAAAGACCACTCTTTAAACTGGCTTGACCCTTAAATTCATTGATGACATTGAACATTACCTCCGGGATATCAATCTTTCTCCCCTTCATCAACTCTTATATAAACTGAACTTCTGGTAAGGTAGGTGACTTTTCTGACCCTTTAGGTCTAATGTTTGAGTGGATAACCTTGTTCATCAGAGCCACCTCCTCCTTAAACATCCCTTGCTTAAATTTCCCATCACGTTATTTGAAAACCTCCAAACCTCCTAAGGTACACACTTTCTTAGCATGTGCTTCTCCTTCCAAACTTTGGTATCCAGGATTTGGGTACTCCACCTCACCAGCTTGAAACTTGGGACATTTGAGGAATTGAGCAATTTTTTCAGCAGTGATCACTATGGTTTTTCCTCTTACCTTCCCACTTACCATGTCTTCCTTTTCTTTCACATCAAGGGTAATATAAAATTCTTGCACCCAGGAAAGGACATACCCTGGGATATCTTCAAACCACGTTTGTATTCCTAACTCTTCGAAAGGCTGGGAAAGAAGAGCTATATATTTTTCAGTATTTTCTTTCACTACCCAAGCCTTGGAAGAGCGTTGGAGTTGGAAAGGATGCTGGCTATGCTTAAAGATGTCCCTTTCACAAATCACAGCCATCCCCTCAATGTTCTCCTTCCAATTGAAAATTTTCAAACTTCTTTTTCCTCCCTTCTTATCTGTTTTCTTTGGGTCAGGTGTGGACTGAGGTGTTGGGTTTGATATGGATGGCTCAATAGTAGGTTGGGACATAGGTTCAAGATTTAGCTCAGGGGGTTGGTTTAGTGGGTTCTCAGAATTTGTTGCTTTTTCAGAGGATGATTGGGTTAGGGTTGTTTTAAGCTTCTTCAAAGGTTGTTCATTTTCTGGAAAGTGAACTTTTGGCTTGACTCTTTTTCTGGGTTGGTTTTTCAGTCTGAGGGATGGTGGTTTGTCATGGGCTAAGTGGGAGGATTCAGGGTTTGGGCATTTTTTAGTTTGGGATTCATTGTGAGAATTCTTGGTCACTTGTTCAGTGGCCTGGGACTAGATTGATTCATCAGTTTCAGAAGGGTGGGAGGATTTTCCCGCTTTCTTCCTCATAGCTCAGAAGTCCAAATTACTCAGAAAATGCAAATAACAAGATTCAGCCCTAAATCGATTCAGCTACTCGTCAATCCTCAAACTTACCTGGCAATTCGAAAAGATGGACTTCCCACAACTTTCGTCACCCTCAATCACACCTGCTTAATGCTATTCAACCTTCAATTTCTGAACCTTGAGGCAGAATTTGGACAATTACCCAGAATCACGGGGCATTCGCGTGAATCTCCTCAATCTGTACTCCTGTTCAAATACCGGGAATTAGGGCCATGTGTTATAAAAAGGAGGAATGCTTTACCGGAAAAATAAGAATGAACTTCCGAAAATTCCATCAATGCGTACCCTAACATACTTCATTCCCGGGAATACACTAATTACATTACCGGGAGTTAAAGGCTCTGCTGATCCTTGCCACAAAATTTATTCTCCGCAACTTGCACTCCCGGTACTTCAATTTTCCAATTCCTGGGAATCCAGAGGACTGATCAACCTGCTGTCTGAAGGATTTGGTCAATTCCCGGGAATTCAGACATCACGTTCCCGGGAGAAGGTTGTTGGATAGGGGTCAGAATCTGGTTTTCCTGTAGTGTAGGCTTGTTCTTCCGGGAATTCAGGAGGGACTCTACTCTGCTGTAGTGAAGCTCAAGCCAACTAGATAGATTCTTGCTTCCATTTTCCCCAAAAATTAATAAAAGACTAACACCAAAGGGTTTCCTAAGTTCTTAGCAAAGGGTGGAAACAACACAAGCTCAAACTTAGGCCCAAATGGTGACAATATTTCTGGGTTTTTTCAATGAAAGACTGCCTTGAATCATTTCCTCCAAGCATTAACCCCTAAGGCACTTAGTTCACTAGAATGCAACTCAATGAATACCCCCCAATCAAAGAAAAGGTAGGCCCAATGGAAGTGATTTCGTGGCTATATGATCTCCACTTGAATGAGTTGGGATGTTCAATGTACATCAATTTGAATCTAAGGTTCCCAACCCAAGTAAGCAGAAAATAACTCTCAATAAGCTCTCCTATCTAGCCACTTGAATGCCCCCTATCCTAGTGTGGAAGGAATGACTCGGGTATGATCCCAAGTTTTCAAAGTACACACTCCAGGGGATTAAAGCAAGTCCAAGTCTAAAAAAATATTTTTTTTTAATTTGACCATACTTTCTTCCCTACCTCCTAAAGATAGAAGAGGTAGGCGGCTATGCTAGACCGTCCAGATAAAAAAAAACTTTACTGAATAATCAAAACAAAAAGGCTAAGCCTCTCCCCCCAACTTGACATGAGCATTGTCCTCAATGCTTAAAGCAAAGAAGACAACATTCAAGCAAAGCTAGGAAAAGAGGGAATCATAAAAAAAATAATCTACCAAAAAGAAAAGTATGTACAAACAAGCCTCAGCAACTCTCTCATTCAACTGAAGGGTCCAAGTAAATTGGATCCCACAGTTCCTCCACAATCTCTTCCTTGCTAACATCTTCCAGAAATGGTTTTAATCGCTGTCCATTTACCTTAGAAATGTAACCATTACCGGGATCCTCTATTTCCACAGCTCCATAAGGGAACACCTTTTTCACCACAAAAGGTCCTGACTACCTTGACCTTAGTTTACCCGGAAACAAATGAAGCCTCGCATTGTACAGTAGGACTTTCTGTTCTGGTTCAAACATTTTTCTTGAAATCATTTTATCATGTAAGGCTTTCACTTTGTCCTTGTACACACGCGAGCTTTCATAAGCCTCGTTCCTCAACTCTTCCAATTCATTCAAATCTAACTTTCTCTTAGAACCGACCATGGACAGATTGAAGTTTACGTTTTTATGGCCCAAAAAGCACGGTATTCCATTTCAATAGGTAAATGACATGCTTTCCCATAGACCAACCAATATGGGGACATTCCCAACACGGTTTTGTACGCAGTACGATATGCCCATAAGGCATCGGTCAACCGAAGCGACCAATCCTTACGGTTGGGGTTAACAGTCTTTTCCAGAATGGTTTTGATCTCTCTGTTCGCAAGCTCAGCTTGTCCATTAGTCTGTGGGTGGTAGGATGTAGAAACCTTGTATGTTATGCCATACTTGGCCATGAGAAGCCCAAAAGGTTTGTTACAGAAATGGCTCCCTCGATCACTAATTATAACTCAAGGCATCCCAAATCTGGACAAAATGTGTTCCTTCATGAATTTTACAACAACCCGGTGGTCATTGGTCCGAGATGGGATTGCCTCCACCCACTTGGACACATAATCCACAGCTAACAAAATGTATAAATGTCCCTCCGACACCGGGAAGGGACCCATGAAGTCAATGCCCCAGCAATCAAACACTTCTATTACAATGATGGGATTAAGGGGCATCATATTCCTCTGGGTCACACTTCCAAGTTATTGACAAGGACCACAAGTTTTGCAATGGGCAAAAACATCTTTAAAGAGTGAGGGCCAGTAGAAACCAGATTGTAAAATCATGGCTACGGTCTTTTTCGCAGAGAAGTGGCCCCCACAAGCTGGAGCATGACAAAAAGACATGATACCACTTATTTCATCCCCATCTACACACCTTCTCATCACTTGATCTGGACAGAATTTGAACAAATACGGATCATCAAAGAAGAATCGTTTTACCTCTCTCAAAAACTTGGCTTTTTCAAGCCGATTCCAACCTTTCGGAACCTTGCCTGTGACTAAATAGTTCACTATATCAGCGTACCACGGGCAAGTCCGGACAGCAAGCAATTGTTCATCGGGGAAAGAATTCATAATAGGCAGGGAATGCTCATGCTCACTAAAGGACAACCTTGACACATGATCGGCCACTACATTTTCGACTCCTTTTTATCCTTTATGACAATATAGAACTCTTGGAGGAGTAAGATCCACCTAATCAATCTTGGCTTAGCATCCTGCTTAGCCAAAAGATATTTCAAGCAGAATGATCCGTAAAGATGACGATTGGGGATCCTAAAACGTAAGGCATGAACTTATCTAGAGCAAACACGACTGCCAACAGTTCCTTCTCCGTGGTGGTGTAATTTACTTGGGCATCATTCAACTTTTTGCTAGCGTAATACACCACACACGGCTCTTTCCCTCTCCTTTGTCCCAACACAGCTCCGATTGCAAAATCACTAGCATCGCACATAATTTCAAAAGGAAGGTTCCAATTCGGTGGCCTCATTATGGGTGATGATGTGAGCTTATTCTTGAGAAAAGAGAAAGCCTTATCACACTCACTTGTCCACTAAAAAAGGACGTCCTTTCCCAAAAGATTGCATAATGGTTTTGTAATCGAACTGAAATCTTTGATAAACCTCCGGTAAAAACCGGCATGTCCCAAAAATGAACGCACGTCTCTCACTGTTTTGGGTATAGGGAGATTGGAAATGATTCCTATCTTCGAACGATCAACCTCTATACCCTTTGACGACACAATATGGCCGAGGACAATCCCATTCATCACCATAAAGGGGCATTTCTCCCAATTTAGCACCAAGTTTTTCTCTTCGCATCTCTCCAACACAAGATCAAGGTTGTAAAGGCAATGATCAAAAGAGGTTCCAAAGACCGAAAAGTCGTCCATGAATACCTCCACAACCTTATCCAACATATCACTAAAAATGCCAACCATACACCTTTGGAAGGTACCCGGGGCATTACACAATCCAAATGGCATTCGCCGGTAAGCGAATGTGCCAAATGGACATGTGAATGTTATTTTTTCCTGATCTTCGAGTGCAATCTCAATCTGATTGTACCCCGAGTACCCATCCAAAAAATAGTAGAATTCGTGTCCGGCAACTCTCTCTAACACTTGGTCGATGAATGGAAGTGGGAAGTGGTCTTTCTTAGTGCAAGTGTTTAGCTTTCTGTAGTTGATACATACTCGCCATCCGGTGACCACAGGTGAAGGGATTAATTCATTTTTTTCATTCTTGGTGACGGTCATCCTGGCCTTCTTTGGGACTACTTGCACTGGGCTGACCCATTTACTGTCTGGAATAGGATAGATGATACCTATGTCCAGCAGTTTTAAGATCTCTCCTTTCACCACTTCCTTCATGTTGGGATTCAATCGCCTTTGTGGTTGGCGAACAGGTTTTGTTTCCTCCTCAAGACAGATTTTGTGGGTGCAAATGGAAGGATCAATGCCTTTTAAATTAGCAATGGACCATCCAATTACACCTTGGTGTTTTTTCAAAACTTTCAACAATTGTCCCTCTTGTTCAACAGTGAGCTCGGATGAGATAATGACGGGAAGAGATTCTCCCGCCCCCAAATAAGCATATTTTAGGTAAGAGGGGAGCTGTTTAAGCTCGAGTTTCGGAGGTCGTTCATGTGACGGAATGAGATGTTGAGCAATGGTGCCAATCTCTTCGAATTTGGGAATCCACCCATTCACGTGATACACCTCAGCATGATCAAAGAACTCAGCAATTTCTAACTCTGTCGGCGATGGAACATGGTCCTCCATTCCGACACTCACCAAACACATCAAAAGAGGGTCATTTTTTTCTCCTCTCTCAACAAAAGAAATAGTTTCCACGCTATTGACTTCATAAACGTCCTCGTCATCACCCGGTTGTTTGCAAATATTGAACACATTTAATTCCACAGTCATGTTTCCAAAGGTGATTTGCATGACACCCGTTCTACAATTTACTACCGCATTGGCCGTAGCCAAGAACGGGCATCCTAAGATGACTGGGATTTGAGATTTTACATTAACAACCGGATGAGTGTCAAGGACAACAAAATCAATCGAGAAGTAAAATTTGTCTATTTGAACCAAAACATCCTCAATCACTCCTTTTGGACTCTTCTCGCTCTTATCCGCAAACTGCAGTGTTATCGTGGTGGGTTTCAACTCTCCTAAACCCAAAGTCTCATAAACGTGATAGGGCAGCAAGTTTACACTTGCTCCAAGGTCAAGTAACGCTCTCTCTAGTTTTACCTCCCCAATGGTTATAGCTATCGTAGGACAGCCATGGTCTTTGTACTTGGGAGGTGCACTAGTTTAAATGATGGAGCTTACTTGTTCAGTGAGAAAGGCCGTTTCGTCACATTCATTCTTCTCTTGACAGTGCACAAGTCCTTCAAGAACTTGGCATAAGAGGGGACTTGCCTAATTGCATCTAACAGGGGGATGTTCACATTTACTTGCTTAAACAGCTCAAAAATCTCAGCTTGGTGATTCAACTTGGGCATAGGCTTCAGCCTCTATGGATATGGTGCAGGTATTGGGCAAGTCTCCTCTCTTTTCTCAACTCTCTCCTCTACTTCAGAATTTCTCTTTTTCATTACTTCCTTCCCCTTTTCTTCCCTTGTGAATTTTGGTTTTTCATTTGAAGTTCCCACTTGGTTATTCACAACTTTTCCACTCCGAATTGTTGTTATAGATTTGATATCTTCAATGTTTTCACTAACGGAGGGATTTCCTTCAACAGAATTTTGGGTTTTTAAATGGTGTTGTGGTTGGGTGGGGAATTTCCCTTTTTCTTGTTGTAGAATTCCCACAGCACTATTTAACTTGGTAATTTGATTCTTCATTTCCCCGATGTCTTGTTTTGTGCTTTGCATGATTGAGATCAATTGTTCTTCCAACCCTTTTCGAATTGGTTGATTGTAAGACATCGGGGGTGCATTTCCTTGTTGATTTTGGTACCCAAAACCTAGAGGTTGATTAGGAACTTGTCATTGGAATTGGGGTTGTGGGTACCCTTGATTCTGAAATTGGATTGGTGGTGGAGGTTGGTGTTGATTTGGAAATGTATTTTGAGGTGGAAATTTAGATGGTGGTGGAGGAGGTTGTTGTGATTTGGCAGAATTGTCACCCTTCCAACTGAAATTCGGATGATTCCTCCATCCCGAATTATATGTCTCGGAATAAGGGGAATTAAACGATTTCCGAAATTGACCGAACTGCTGCATGACAGCATTCACTGCTGTAGGATCATTCAAAATTTCTTTGAAAGCAGGAATGGTCGGGCAGTCTGGTGTGAGATGATTCCTTGAATCACAAATTGTGCATAGCTCTTCCTCTATAGGTTTTTCCAGCACTTCATGCACCTTTCTAACCTCCAATTGCTCAATCTTTCTAGACAAATTGGAGATTTTTGCATGAAGATCATCCGACATATGATATTTCCCACTTGCACTAGGTTGGCTTGGACCACTACCCTTGGTCCTGTCATTGGGATCTGAGACATCCCAAGACTGTGCATTCTCCGAAAGGGTTTCAAAGTACTCTAAAGCCTCATCGGGGTCTTTACTCAATAATTCCCCATTGCACATCATTTCCACAAATTGCCTAGTCTTTGGAGAGGTTCCCTCATAAAAGAAACTCACAAGTTGCCATGGCTCATAGCCTTGGTGAGGGATAGAACTCAATAATTCCTTAAACCTTTCTCAGCATTGATAGAATGATTCATTTGGTCTTTCTGAAAAATTCTGAATTTGTTTTTTCAATGCAATGGTTCTATGTGTTGGGAAAAATTTCTTGAAAAAATCTTTCAACAGGTCCCCCCAACTTGTGATTGACCTTGGCCGCAATGAATTGAGCCAGGTTTTAGCTTTGTCCTTCAATGAGAAGGGAAACAACTTGATAAAGCAAAATCTTCTCTCTGGTTGTGCTCCAACATCATTTTGACAATCTCCTCAAATTCCTTAACATGGAGATAAGGGTTCTCATTCTCCATGCCATGGAAGTGTGGCAGATGCTGGAGTAAACCAGGACGCACTACAAACTCTCTAGCTAACACAGGTAGAAGGATGCATGAAGGTGCAGTTGTCCTAGAGGGATTCAAGTAATCTCTCATGG
>NMUG010012866.1:0-10256 GCA_002855965.1 Monotropa hypopitys
TGCATATTCTCTGATGGATTCATCTGATCGTTTCCTCAACGACATCAAAGAATCGAACTCCTTTGGGAGCTTGCGGTATGTGAGGAATCGAGCAAAAAATTGCTCGCCAAGGTCTTCCCAGCCCATAACCGAGTGTGCGGTAAGAGTATGATACCAATTTAAGGTAGTTTTGCACAAACTAGACGCAAACATTTTACAGTATAAGTCTTAGTCTCCAGCATACATGATCATTGCCTGCAAATATGCCTTTAGATATGCCATGGGATCTGTTGTCCCATTATACATCTGGAATTTTGGCTAAACAAAATTCCTGGGCATAAGATACGTCTCGATCTCAATGCATAATGATGTTGATGCCATCTGCCGAACTGCCTTCCTTGCACTTTCTTGGGTTGTTCTCCTTCCTTCAAGGCGACGATTGAGACAATCCTTAATTTCGTTCATATTGGGGGCATTGGATCCTGCTCCTATGGAGTGTCTTGGGGTCTCATTTCTTCATCACAATATCTTTTCTCCTGCACAGGATTTCTGAATTCCTATGCATCTCCCGCATGATTCAGCACAAGATGTTCATTCTCTCGCACAATTTCTCTTTCATTAAATAAACGGTTTCTTTGCTCATGGTCATTCCTAACTTCCCGAACAGGATTTTTGATTTCATGTTCATAATTCCCCCCCTCTTTGAATGGACGGATCTCTCCATCTGTTGGCCGGATGCACGACTTCCACCATTAATATGACTAACTTGATTAGGGTGAACTGGTCTGGGTAAATTTTGACTCCCAGGCATGTCCCCTCAATGATGTCGACTTTTGCTTCCCCTGGATCTATTCTGAGAACGTTTGATAGACACACAATTTTGTAGTTCTAGTATGTCTATAGCTTCCTTTCTTGTTTTTGTCTTTCATTTAATTATTTATATTTAGTTCATATTTGTTTTAATCTTATTTTCTAGTTTTGTATGTTTTTCAGGGTATTTGGTGATCCCCGAATGTGTCCGGAAGTCCCCGAGATCTCCCGAGCCATGAGGAAGCACCTGGAAGAGTCGAGGAGAAGCAAACAAGCCGAAAGAGCAATCCTGACAAGAGGTACCGGTACCCATACCTGCATTGGCCTGTTCCTCTTTTCTAGAGGGGAAAATTTTGCACGGGTACCGGTCACCCATACCTACGGGGACCGGTCCCCTCTTGGGTTTTTTCTGCAGATTTCAGCCTCATTAAGAGTGTTTTGGTCTTTTTAGGTGGGTGGTATATATATTCATGTATTGTTCGAATTATAGGGTATTAGGTTTAATTTGAAGTTTGTAGTTAGGGTTTGGGGATGGAGAGCTTCTCTCTCTACCTCTCTTTATATTCTCTCTTGATTTGGGTTGCATCCATGGAGGTTTGGAGGATTTTGTCTTCGTAAATGTTGTAAGGTTTCTCTTTCTATCTCTCTCTATGTAATTTATTTCATAAGTTATCTTTAATAAAATTTGTTTTCCATTTTATATTCTTATGTTTTCTTGTTTTCTTTGCATTTCCATTGTTGTAGTAGGATTAATGGAGGGCTAGCCTCCTTGGTATGGTCATGAGGTGAACACACCGAGACTTAGGCTCGTGTTGGATTTATCATGTTTGTGCTTGAATGATGCGGTTGTGGGTGACTTAGTTCATGTTCTAGGGTTTAAGCTTAGTGGTGTTAATCTCATTGATGGGTTGTAGACAATAATCTTGGCACAACCCATGCTTTGAGCGATGTCCCGCTGGGTGTTGGACAAAATGCATCAATGGACTAATTCCCTTAGAAACCACCCAATCCTTAGAGAATTGAGGCCTTGAGATTGCGTAGGAGTTAGAAGTGTGTGGTTTGTCAATTTAGGTCTAAACCGAGGGTTGTTAACCTCCTTAATGGGTCGTAGACAATGAACCTTGGGACGGTCCATGCTTTGAGCTATGTCACCCTAGGTGTTCGATTAAATGCCCAATAGAACCGAATTCTAGTTCCCGTGCCATCTCTTGACCAATGACGTGTGCTTGATAGCTAAACTGTCCGAGTGAGGTCCTAGGCCGTGATCTCTCACTTGTGTTGTCATAGAAATTGAGAAGTCTAGAATATCCTAGGTTAGGTGTTAGTAATCCAGTGAACATTCCGCTTAGTTAACTTGGTTTTATATCTTTTGCCTTATGTTCTAGTTTTCTAGGTTTTAATAAAAAACAAATACAAGGGTAACATCATTCCGCCTCTATCGAAAACCAAAACCTCTCTACCAAGCAAATCCCTTGACTCCGTCAATTCCCCGTGATTCAACCTCGGACTTACCACTTTGCTGAGTGTGTATTTTCGTGTTTACAAATTATTAATGCGACCGCCGGCCCGTTTATAGTGAATAACGACGACACGGGTCGCGCATTCGTCAATGTTGGGGAAGATCGCCTTGCATCCTTCTTGCTCCACTCTCTTTACCTCTGATCAGGGTTCTGAACTTCCAATCGGTTCTCCCTCCTCAGTTCTTGAATTTCTTTCTCCAATCTATCTATTGTTTGATCTCGCCCTTTTAGAATCTTTACCAAATCTGCTTCCCTCCTATCATGAGAATGAAATTTGGTACGAGTTTTGATTTCTGAGAAGGCCTCTCGTTCTGATCGAGAATATAGCTCATGTTCCTTAGAATTGGAATATTCCCTAATGCTCTGACTATTCGACATGGAGCTGGTCCCTTAAAGAATCGTTTTTATTTTCTTTACGCCACTAGGAGTGGCGATTGCTAATCCCTTTCCTCTGATCTCAGAGGCAATTCCACCCTTGATTGGTGTTGCAGGATCCCGGCTTGACATCTTTTGATCTAAAAAAATAGAAATCACAAGATTTCTCATAGACGGCGCCAATTGTGGATGGGATTTTCTGGAATTACCCAATAAAGGTCAAAGCTGTCAATCCGAAATATGATTCTTGAATTCTTCACTATGCTGCAACCACAAAAAAATCTAAAAGACCCTCTGTCTTTTGACCCGAAGGGCTCTCTGATGCTTAAGTTGGAATCTTTCTCAGAAAGAACTTAATAATCGAAAAGAGCAAAAAACTAAATTGCAGAGAGAGGGAGTTTCATTATGTTTTTCAGTATGTACCTCCATTTGTCCTCTTTTTCTCCTTTTATCTTCATTCCTTTCTTTCTTCTGATACGGAGGCCCAGCTCCCATTTTGGAATGTTGAAGGCTGGGGTCTGACTAGACCTTTCACTTTCCGTCGTTTTGAGTGGGCCTTCTTATTGTATTTATTTCAATGCTTAATGCGCCTTTATTGCTTCCAATAACTCAATTTCTCTCGTTACTTCTGATTCCTGTCTTTTTACTTTCTGCATAACATTCTTTTCTGTCTAGAATATATTTAATTATTGAAATTTCTCATTCCACTCAATAAATAAAATCAGGACTTCTCATCCTAATCAATTCTTCATGTGAGCCTCTCACTCTGATTATCATCTTTCTATTGAACACATTCTGCCAATCACTTTCAACCAATCTCCCGCACACACCGCATTGCTGCCGTACTCAGTTTGCTATTGTAATATGCATGGTAGCATGTCCATTGTCGTAGTACTGCTCATCCCGTTCTTTTTTGTCCGGGGTACTGATCTTTGTTCAATAAAGGACCACTTCTGCTCGGGAGTCATTATTCATGTGCGAGAAGGATCATTCATGTTCGGGAATCATTATTCCTGTGCGGGAAGGACCATTCTTGTTCGGAAATAAATATTCTTGTGCGTGAAAGACTATTCCTACTCAAGAATAATTTATTGTGTGTGGAAAAACATCTCTTGCACTTTTTTTGCTATGCTGATTTGACTTTTATACTCTTGAATTTACTTTTACCTATCTCATACTACTTCACTACAATCAAGTTGCGTGAGGCTATCTTCGATATATTTTGCTTTAGAGTTTGTAAAATTAAGAATTTCGACAAATGACCATACATGGACAGTATAAAAGGATTTAAGAGAGAAAAAAGGTGCAGAAAAGCATGTAGCGATAATGTACAAGAAATATTGGTCCACCAGGAAACAAAATCTATTCCACAAAATGATTAGCTTGAACATCACAATGCAGTCACCTTAGGAACTGGCGGTGGCTTGGTAGCGCATGCTTTACTAAGCTCATTACATAGGAAATGCGTCAATGAATCAAGCTGAGGCTTGTTTTTGTATAAATATTCTGCAACATCTGTATCAGAGTAACCCATGACCTGCAACAACTCAATTAAATGCAATTACAAGGGCAAAAATTAAAAAGACTGAAAAATCTCACGATATTATAAAATGGTATAGTTGCAATAAACATTTAAAATATAATAAACAATAATGGAAGAATTAAAAACAGGCAAAATAATTATTGAAATCTCACCTCATTACAAGCCCGCTCAATTGTTTTGCATTCCGAATTGCATTGCCCTTCGGATTCTTGTTCAACAAGCTGAACAAACACAAAATTAAAGTAAGAATCTTTTGTCAAGCCCTAAATAACTGAAGTTTTACTCTCATCAACAGTTTTGGCAAACATATCGACATCATGTGATGCCACCAAGGAAACACAGTGTCATGCCGGGTACCAGGTATGTGTAGAATGCACCTCTCTGGCCTGCACATGGCATGTGCTGTGCGTGTGAATGAGGGTGTAAAGCCAAGTCACACATGCCTAAGTATCAAAGACATGCATAAAATATAAGGCTGAGGGCACCCTCATTTCAACAATGGTTTAGGGTTTGAGTTCTCCCAAGACCGTGTAACATGGTATCAGAGCTTAAGTTGAAAGAGATTTGGTTCAATTATCTCTGTTTGAATTTGTTTCTTGTTTTGCATTTTTTTTCTCCCCTTCATATTTTATTTCGATTTATTTATGAATATTTGAATCTCAACATGCAAGATGAGGTTGCACGTGAGAGAGAATGTTGAATAGTTTGATATAAACTGGTGTAATCTTCCTACTAGCTTAAGTTTTGGGAACAATCGGTATCTTAACAGTTTCCGAGTAGGTCCGTGCATATTGCCATTTACCAGAAATACTCAAAAAGCATACGCTCTCACAAAAGAAGGAGAAATAAATATAAAGCAAAGGAAAATATCATTTTCACCTCCAAATAATCTCCTTGCTCAGCTATATCAATTTTAAGAATCCAATCTGCTTCCTGCTTCTTCAAATTACACATATTCTCTGATGTTTCAATGATTTCATACTCCGATATCTGATCCACAATTGAACAAGAAATACGCATAACAAGCAGATATCCATCAAAATAACAAGTAGTAAATTTGCAGTAACAAATTCGTAGAAAATAAACAGCGAGAGACAATTGAACTAAATAAGAACAACAAACAACTCGGGAATGAGGAATCCTAAAGAAGCTAAACAGTGCTTGAGAGGTCTATTAAACACAAGGAAGAACACAGAGTAATCAGGATTCATAATCCTACCAATAAAAAAAGAAAGACTGTCCCATAAAATGAAAGACATTAGATTTTAGTGTTGAAAAATGATATTTTTCCCGGATTTTGACACCCATTTCCTGAGGGACCCGACCACCGATTGAGGTGTTTTCGGATGGGTTGGATACTCCAAGGATAGGAGTGCGATTAGAAAAAATAATCGATAAAATCCGTCGAAAGATGAATGAGATATTGCCGTGCAAAATTGGCTCGGACAATTGAGAGGAATAACCTCAAAGTGTGTCCAATCCCACATTGAAGAATGGGAAGATATGTGATGGATTTACTTAATGTGTTGTGTGACTTAGTGTCACAACCAAGGCTAAGGAAAAAGTAAGTTGATGTGTGCATCGCATATTTTTTCACACGTGTCCCGGGTCCGGACCCGTAGCCCATGATTTAGTGGAATGTGCATCGAGTTAAATATTTTGGGGTAAATTTCGTTTGAGCTTTGATAGGCTTGGTGACCCATACCCGTATGCCCGGTTGTAGATCAACCGATTATTAGTTTTGGGTCAGCCCTTGGCCCAACCGTGGCTAACCCATTCCCGCAACCCTAGCAGATGAATTGCAACTCTAGCAGATCAATTGTTTGGCAACCAAATCGTTTTGCCTTCTGAAACGAATGGATGCAAGCTAAACGTATGCAATGAATTGCAAGACTTGAATGAAGATTTGATGCGAATAAAATGGATCTCTAGTCCTTCAATCCAACATACAAAAAAACAACAATCCTCTTCTATATCATCAATCGAAGGTACATATCTCTACTCCTGCTCATATCGCAAATCATATACAGTTGTATATGTATATACAGGTGTTGTCTCCACTCGCTAACAACAAAGGGTTATACAGTCGCGTACATAGTTCAATAGCCGATCTAGTGTTAGTGCTCCACTAGACGGAACACCGATTGCATCCTGGGAATCGGACACCAACAAATCCTCACCCACTCGATGGAGGAGGCGAATTCAATTTAAGGCTACTGTGTCAAACACAGGTCTTCCGTGACATTCTTTTGTTTACGTTTTGCTAGTCTATATTCCTGTAGATTGTTGGAGATTGCTAATATTATTTTTGCAGATTCTAGAAGATTTTGCTAACAATTAGAACCCAGTGAGCGATCGAGTATAACTAATTAAAGAAATCCGGATGAGGTAGTCTTTGAGTAAGCTCTTGAATAGATTGGAGAAATTTCATTTCAGTTGATCCAGAAAAAATTCAATCAAATTTCAGTTGATCCAGAAAAAATTCAATCAAATCCATTCAAATTAGCAACACCCACGACCTCAGTTATTAAATCGAGCATATTGACATGTACTACATATAACCACAATTTTATGAAAGTGAAACTAACATTACATCAGGAGATAGTACAACCCAGCTGAACAATTAAACCAATGAATTGAAGAATACACAATGACAAAGACCTGGACCAACATATTCCAACATAGTATCCCCCAAAATTTGCAAAATCAAAATCATGATAATGAGCCATACCCACAACCCCGGTTATTGAACGCAACATATTGATAGAGACTAGAAAGAGAACAATAATTCGACGAAACTAAAAACAAACATAAAACTTCGATTGGTAAAATTACCTTCTTTGGAGAGATCTGAGCTTGTTTATCTTGAACTTGTTGATACAATTGACGTGCCAGTTTTTCACAGACCTGGCACTTTATATAAGGTATATCCTCTTTCCTTGCAGCTACAACTGGTTTCTTAGAACATTCAGAAATTGGAACCCACGAAAATACCATCAGCGCTGACAGAAATATCACCCCTGTTCGATTGATTTTCGCCATTATTCTCTCCTCCTCTTTGTGCGTTCTATTTGGAAAAAGATGAGACACTGTTTTGGACTCCCCCAACCAGTGGGAATTTGAATAAGAAAATTCATCTGAATAATAAACGATGTCGTTTGATGTGGGGAGTACGTGTTTTCTTGTTTCTGATTGGTTAGATTTGAGACACGTTCGGGTGGTCCCATCCCCCCATACAAAGCTAGCGAACAACTTGTTTCTGGCAAATTAAAACCCACATCCTCGGCTCAAGGTTTCTGAAAATAGCAAATATCATCCCTGAGGTTTCCCAAATGCCACTGGCCAATTTAAAGTTTTTTATCGGTACAAAAAAAAAACAGAAACCACAACCCTAGCAGAGGCACCTAGTTTCATTGGTTTCGGGATGCCTCTCATCTTGCTTGCATCTTGCTTTTCCTTCTGCTGAATTATTCATCCGCTTTTCAATCATAGAATTAGCACCTAAGAGAGATCTTACTTTTTTTTTTCTTATTCCACCACTAGCCAAATCCGACGATTCAGATGTATATATAGAAATCTCTTTCATTATCATAGTGAATCCTTGCAAAAAATGAATTTATATCGAATAAAATATATACTTTGATTTTCTTGTGCTTAAACTTTGGATCGTAAACATAAAAATATGATACATGATTTTTTGAAAAGATTAGGAATGACGTTATTAGACAATTTTTACAGAAGAAGCACAGGACATCAAAAGCAGATGGAAGATAAGATAAGATAACCATAAACAAGGTGAGATTTTTTGAACACCCTTTGTGCGGGGTAAAATACTCTTGTACCTCACTTGCCGGTAAACGCTTGCTAACTGAACTATTTGGACATCCTTCTAGATTGCTCTTACTTTTTTTCTTACCATGCACTCACAGAAAACTGTTAGAAGATCTCCCGCCTCTAGTGACCGAAAGATTTTACAATAATTAAGTCAGTCTTGAATCGAAGAAGAACTGAGAGTAAGCACAATGAGAGTTCTGAGAGCAAAATGCATGTACCATTCTTCGGTAGTTGGATTCCTGCTTATATAACTGTCTTCAGGTTTCCTGCTTCTCGTTGGAAATCGAGGGTTGTATGGAACTCCTCGTCTCTTTTCTTTGATTCTGTTACAACATATCAGTCGTTTGGTCATATTCTCCAAAAAGAGAGAATGTCGGCACGCCTTTTCACTATTTTGAGGACTTTAAATATTCCTTCGGGAATGGAGGGTGTGACGCGCATGTCATCCACCATCCACTAGTTGATTGACACTTGGATATCTTGTCTTCCACCTTTCCCCACACTGTATTACTGGGTGCCGCATTGGTGGATGTCAGCTTCACATGGCCAACCTAATCTGCACAACGGGCACTGCTTGTGCACATGTCCAGTTGTATCATACTTAGTCCGGCACATGTTGCTCTGCAAGACTGGTCTCCATGTTGTAAGGATGTTAGCCGCACATGGCCAACCTGATCTGCACAGCAGAGATACTAGGTAGGATAAGTGATTAGTTGCATCTATTGTGATCCAGCCTACGCGTCCCTGAACAGCTGTCTGCCTGACTACCAGGATGTTAGTCATACAGAGCCAACTTAATACGTAGTACAGATGGTCGTTGGATACGTGGCTGGCTATATCAATTGAGATCTAGCACTACTACACTGAATAACTGGTCCCCGCACTGGATGGATGTCTAGTCGCATTGGGCTAACCGGATCTACAATGCGAAGTTGATAATGACGTGGAAGACTGGTGTCGAACTACCAATGATGCTGGGATAATACGAATATGCCCTCGATACGTGGATAATCCAGATTAACCTCCCATAATTGTCCACTAGCTCTGGCTACTTCAGTCGCACAGCGGGAGTGGACAGAGCTCACAGCACCCAAAATACTATTGTTCCACTTATCAGATAAGGCCTACCGCCATTTCTAAAGAGGCGCCACATTAATTGCACAATTAATGTAATGGGTCCCATACACTTCTTTTGAGGCAAATGTGGACTGTTGAAAGTGACTTTCCACACATGTTGTCTCTTCGATAAAAGCGTGGGACAAGCATTTTAAGTATTCCCTCTTCTCTTCTTCTCGAACCCTCTTCAGTTCTGGCCTTCTACAAACCTTAGTCCTTCTGCACTTCTCTTTCCTTTCGACCTTTCTAAGTAAGTCTTCTTCTTCTGCAGACATGGGCTTCTTCCGATCTTTGGTTGACATCCCTAAAAAGATCAAGGCCTTCTGGGAGGAATACAGGATATCAGAGAACGTTGCTATCAGACTTGTCCCAAGGAACTATTCCAGGAGCGAGGCTGACAACAATACCTTGCACATCCCAGTAATCCACATCGTGGAGGCCGAGGAGATTCCCTATGCACCCTCTTCTACGCCATTTCTTGTGCTTCCTGAATCTCACTTGATGCAAGTGGCGGCCAACACAGTCCGGGCAGTGATGGGCATCACTGCTTGAACCTGATAACTGGGTCGAAAATTGGCATTTGGAAAATATTATATCATTACACCATCAACCACACCTGGGGTGGTGTATGGTACCTGAAGGTCTGAGTCAACCAGGGCAAACTAGTCGTGTGGCTCCCTGACTCTACTAGGGGGGACGACGATGATTACCTGATCGTAACAGGGAATTGAGAGTTCACACCCAGCTCAAAGAGAGAGAACCCAATTCCTCATGCAAACGGGGCTCCTCGATAGTATCCTTCCTTGCATTTTCTTTACATTCTTCTTACTACCTATATTTCTTAGCCGATTCTGACTTTGTGTTTCTCTGTTGATGCAGACGCTCACGTGAACAGGAATTCTCTTCATGACAAGTTCGTGAAGAATAATGAGTTCAAAAGGCAATCAACTTCATTGGCCCAGACGGAAAGTTGATCAACAGATCAGTTGAGAGTCTCCTTGGATACATTCCACACTATAGAGGCTATTGTAGTGCACGGCACCCGACTATCGATCTAGATGTAGCTCCTACCGTACTAG
>NMUG010012867.1:0-10255 GCA_002855965.1 Monotropa hypopitys
CCTCGCTACGCATTCCTCAATGCTTGGACGCATCGATTATAGCTTTGGACATCATTACTCCAGACACGATTGTTTGGGATATTAGCATATTCAGCGCCAGGGATCATGCCGTCACCGTTTATGGGCTGGGTCTTTCATTTCCTCCTTTGGTTGGATTATGTGGCGTTGTGCCATACTTTGAGAGTCGGTTGCTCAGACAATTTGGCCTTTATCAGGATGTGCCTACCTCGTCATCTCTGTTTGCAAGCAGCAGATATCATTTTGACTTCACTAGTGACTTCGCGCATTCGATGATTCTGGAATCGTCTGCCTTATGGAATCAACGGGTCATGATTTCATCAGATCAAACTAGCGACAATCTCGGTGTTTCTAATGACTACTTGGACTGGATTGGGCAGGAGATTGTTCGTGATGTCGACAATATTGCCTCTTTCTCCCCATATTTGGATCCATCTCCTTTGTCGCAATAGTCCTCCTTTTTAGCATCGCAGACTGTGGGTTACACTCTTCAGATAACACGCTCTCATTCTCGGCATGTTCAGATGATTGAGGAGAAAGACAGGGCTATTCAGCAAGCTTCCTCTATTGACGGGGAACGAGATTCTTTGCTCAGAGATATAGAACATCTATCCGTGCGATTATCTGACATGGAGGTTGTTGTTGGCAACTTGGAGCGGAATCCTGCGGATGCCAGGGCATTTGCCAGTTCTACCAGCACTGTGATGGTTCTGGAAAATTCTCTGATGGACGCAGCTCGTGATCATGAATTTCAGGTTGCAGAGATTGGGAGATTTCTGCGTGAATTATTAGATTTCGATCAGGTTTTGAGAGAGTCAGAGGTTCTAGTCCGCGACTTGGATGATCAGAGGGATTATTTATAGTCTGATTTTGACACTTTGGATGATTCTTATCGTGGTTCTGCTGCTGAGGTTGAGCGTTTGTGTGTTCGATTGCATGGCATTCGCCGGAATCTGTCTCGAAAAAGAAACATTCATCACCAAGACATAGAAGATGTACGGTCCAGCTTTGTTTCCTTGGATCGTTTGTTGCCTGTTGGTTATCCTGATCTGATTCAGCTACAGGCAATTTTTCGAGCACTTCATCATTTGCTGGATGTGGATCGTTCAGGTACTAAGAATGATGTTAGGATGACAGTCCGCTATCGGGAGGTCTGTCAGGCCTTGTTGCGTTTACTAGATGATTTTTCTCAGTGAGCCCTGCGGTAATTGGCATGTTGTATCTTGATTTCCTTTCTTGTCTGCGAAGTTTGTTAGCATTTCTATTGTATGGATGCATTTCTTACTCTTAAACTTTGTATCAAATAAATAGCATTAGCATTCATGAACATTTAAATTTCTCTATCAGTTGTAATTGTAGAGACAAAATTTATGTCACTCAAAAACAACCATGCACAAGGCCTCACCTGAAAGATCGGAGGGCAGAATCCCTTGTTCGTCCTTCATTATTCGTAAATGACTTCACATCTTAGCATTGAGACGGCAGACGACTTTACCAAATCGAATTGAATCCTTAGAGGAAAAGGATCTTTCGAACGCTAATTCGCTCCTCAATATCTGCTCAGACCCATCCACTGCCTTGATATACTGTAGCGCTCACCTTTTTTTGGATTTATTTTTTTTGAGCTCTTCCTTTTCCATTTTTGTCGTAACTCCCTTTTCAGGTTGATAGTTACGCTAGATGCTCTTTTGTTTCCCTTTTTCATTGGCCCCCTCTCGGGTTTTGACCATACTGGATTTATCCATTTTTGCTGTAGCCCCTTTTCAGGTTTTGACTACACCGGATTTTTATTCCCATTTTTTTTTGATATGCCCCCCTTTCGGGTTTTGACCATACTGTGCTTTTCTATTTTTGCTATGTCCCCTTTTTGGGTTTTGACCATACCAGATTTTTCCATTTTTGCTGTAGCCCCTTCTCAAGTTTTGGCTACACCGGAATTGTATTTTTGTTTTCTCTTTTCTTTCTTTTTTTCCTTCTTTTTGAAAATGATCAAGATCTAACTTTTAGCAACACAGATTCTTCTTAAACAATATCCGAATATATTTTTGAGTAAAATTTTCTGAAAGCACTTCCATTTTAGGAGAAGCTGAGAATTTTTGAAGGTGGAAGAGAAAGATAGATTTTTTATAGAATTTCCCCCCTTTTTATTTTGCATAAAGGGGAAGCGGTTATTCGGGATCATCACATTTTGATGATAATTTCTTCTTCTTTTTGAACTGCTTTTCAGAGGGGAAGAGAGATATCTTTTGTGGGAGAAGAAAGGAAAGTGCTTTTTTTGCTCAAAATTATACAGGAATATTGATAAGAAGAAAATATCTTTACCGAAATTAAAAATGAATTATTGAAAGCTACAGGAAAGCTACTACTAGTTAGACATAATAGAGCTTAAGTACATCGGAGTTAAGAGATTGCAGAAATTCTTGTCCATCCATTTCTAACAGGATAATTGCTCCACCAGACAGTACTTTTGCAACAATGAACGACCCTTGATAGTTGGGGGCAAATTTTCATTTTGCATCTTCTTGCACTGGAAGGATTCGTTTTAGAACCAAGTCACCATGTTGAAAGATCCTCGGTCGCACATGCTTATTAAAGCTTTTGGAGATTCGCCTTTGGTAGCACTGAGAATGATAAATCGCTGCAAGTCTTTTTTCGTCTATGAGTACCAACTGATCATGTCGAGCTTTAATCCATTCCACATCGTCTGTGGTTGTTTCCATCATTATCCTGAGTGACGGAATTTGCACCTCGGAAGAAAGAACGGCTTCATAGCCATATACCAGGGAGAATGGGGTTACCCCTACCGAAGTTCGAGATGTAGTTTGATAAGCCATAAGTGCATAGAGTAGCTTTTCATGCCAGTCATGATGTGTATCAGTCATTTTACGGATGATCCTCTTGATATTTTTGTTTGACGCTTCTACTTCCCCATTCATGTGGACGATAGACGGTCGAATTCTGATGATTGACTTTAAATTGATCACAAAGATTTTTCATGAGGGAACTCTTGAGGTTCTTCGCGTTGTCAGATACCAGTGTATCAGGTAGTCTATAACGGCATATGAGATTGTTCCTGATAAAGCGTGTTATGACCTTTTCGGTCACATGAACAAAGCTGGCAGCTTCGACCCACTTGATGAAATAGTCGATGGCGACTAAAATAAATTGATGGCCATTCGAGGCTTTGGGATGTATGGATACGATGACGTCGATGCCCCAGGCTAAGAACGACCAAGGAGAGACCATGACTTGTAGTTCTTTGGGTGGTGCTCGTAAGACATCCCCATGAATTTGACATTTATGGCACTTCTTGACGTACTTAATACAATCGGCTTCCATTGTCATCCAATAATATCCGGTACGCAAGATTTTTCGGGATAGAGTATGGCCTCTCATGTGGGGGCCACAAGTTCCTTCATGTACTTCTGTCATCAATTCATTGGCCATATAAGCATCTACACAGTGCAGAGGATCATGCATAGATCTTTTAAAGAGCACTTCGCCGTATAAGAAGAATTGGGATGCCAATCTTCTGAGGGTCTTTGATCATTGGTTGTAGCGCCTTCGGAAAATGCCCCGGTTTGCATGAAGGTTTTGATATCATAGTACTATGGCTGGCCATCTCTTTCCTTGGCGATTAGAGCGCAATGGGCAGCAGAATCTCTCAGCTGAATTTGTATGGCGGGGATTTTTTCCTCGTCTGAAAAATGTATGGCCGCTGCGAGAGTTGCCAAAGCAGACGCAAATGCATTTTCAGCCCTTGGAATGTGGATGAACTCAATTTGTTTGAACTTGGCTCGAAGCTCTTTGACTTTCTGATGATAGGGAATCAGCTTTGGATCTCTAGTCCGAAACGTTTCATTGCTTTGTTGTATGATTAGACTTGAATCACCATACACCTGCAATTTAAAATTTTCATAATTTAAAGCCATTTGCAAGCCCATGATGCAGGCTTCATACTCCGCCATATTGTTGGTAATCACAGACTCGTCTTTAAAAAGGAGCTTTGACGTGGCAGGCAAATGGGTTCCCTATTCAGAGATTAGGACTGCCCCTATTCCAGCGCCCTTCTGATTGTATGCTCCATCGAAGAAGAGTTTCCATTCGGGAACTTGGACATCTTTTTCTGAATAGAAGATTGCCTCGTCAGGGAAAAGAGGCTCCATTGGTTTCTCATCTTCGAGGGGATTTTGGCTAGGTATTCTGCTATAACCCTTCCTTTTTCTGATTTCTGGGTAGCGAAGATGATATCGAACTCCGATAAGATCATATGCCATCTCGCGATTCGACTTGAAAGAGTGGGTTTCTCGAAGAGATGTTTTAATGGATCCATCCGAGACAACAGATAGGTAATATGATGGATCATGTAATGGCGAAGTCGGTGGGCTGCCTAAGCCAGCGCACAACAAGTTTTCTCTAGCACAGAGTAGTTGTTCTCGTATGCAAAAAACTTTTTTCTCAAGTAGTAGATGGCTTGCTCTTTCTGTCCGTCCTGCTAGTTTTGTCCCCTCATGCACCCCATAGAATGATCGAGCACGGTTAAATACATAAATAGAGGTTTATTGGGCTACGATGAGACTAAAATCGGTGGTTGAAGCAGATATTGTTGGATCTTTTCAAAAGTAGTCTGACACTCGGCGGTCCAATCTTGAGGTGCATTTTTTCGCAACAGTCGATATATAGGGTCACAGACTTGCATCATTTGTGATATAAAACGACTGATGAAATTTAGCTTTCCCAAGAAGGAACGGACTTCTGGTATACCAGATGGCACTGCATTTTGAGGATGGCTTGGATTTTGGCCAGGTCTATCTCGATACTCTTCTGACTGGCCATAAACCCCAACAATTTCCCAGATGTTACCCCAAATGCGCATTTAGCTAGGTATAGCTTTAACTGATACTTGCGAAGACGTTCGAATACTCGTCGAAGGTTTAGCATATGCTCTTTCTTTTGTCGAGACTTGATGATCATGTCGTCTACGTAAACCTCCAGCTCTTTATGGATCATGTCATGAAACAACATGACCATTGCCTTTTGGTAAGTTGCGCCTGTGTTTTTCAAACCAAATGGAATGACCTGATAGCAGAAGACTCCCCATGGGGTAATAAAGGCGGTTTTGTCTTGGTCTTATGGGGCTATCCGAATTTGGTTGTACCCTGAAAAGCCATCCTTGAACGAAAACATCTCGTGACCTGCCGTATTGTCCACGAGGATGTCAATATGAGGCAAAGGAAAATTGTCTTTCGGACTAGCTTTGTTCAAATCTCGATAGTCAATGCACACTCGGACTTTTCCATCTTTCTTTGGCACGGGGACTATGTTGGCAAGCCATTGTGGATATTCTACCACTCGCAGGAAGCCGGCGTTGAATTGATTTATCACTTCTTCCTTGATTTTTAGACTCCATTCTGGTCGAAGTCTTCTCAATTTTTGCTTGATGGGCCTCATAGATGGGTGTATGGGGAGCCGATGTTTTACAATTAAGGTACTGAGCCCTGGCATATCTTCATATGACCAGGCGAAGATGTCCTAGTATGCTCGAAGAAGTTCTGTAAACTCATCCTTTTGGTATGCATCTAGATGGATTCCAATTTTGACTTCCTTAGGTGTCTCTACAGTCCCCAAATTAATGGTTTATGTTTCCTCGACATTAGGAGTTTGCCGGTTTTCAAATTTTTATACCATTTCTCGGATCTCATCTTGGACTTCGTGGTTAGCATTGTCGTCGACCTCTATCCCCATAAGATCAAAATCTAATTCAGTATCGAAGTCATGCTCGTCCAGTGCTAAGATTGTTCGATCATTTGAGTTAAAGGGACGAATTTTAGGATTCCTGGAAAAATAGTGGTGATTTTTTTTGTCAGTATTTTGGCCTTGATTATTTTGACAGAGACAAATAAATGAGAAAAATACATAAAGCTTTTTATTAATAAATACAACGAGATAGAAGAAGACGCGATTCAAACAAGGAAAGCACACAAACTTTATTTACCAGAAATGAAAATACAAAGAGACATATGCCGATCTTGCCGTGGTTTACCAAAACACACGGGCTTTCTTCATTGGGGAGGACGTCCAATTGTGCAGCTTTTCGCGTGGATAGGCTGGACGGATGGTATCCTGCAGGTTGCTGAAAATTTGAGACCAGCCTTGGTCATCATCATCTGGTGAGGGATCTTCAGAAATCATGTTAACTGTTGGATGGTTTGGAAGCAGATTGGTGGTGACATTAGGAGACATATTGGCATCTTCCAGATTTATGATGCCAGTTTCAATAAGATCTTGTACTTTATGCCTCAAGGTTCGGCATTTCTCCGTTTCATGTCCTAACTGATTCGAGTAGAAGGCACACTACAGATCACTTCGGAAGTTCTGTGAAAGGGGGTCAGGAGGTGCGTGTGCTGGAATGGGAGTCAAGTGTCCTGAAGATAATAGGCGCTGTCGCGCCGGGAAAATTCTTCCGCCTCCCTTCTTCGCTTCCGCCCGATGTTTTCGGGGGTCGCGTTTCCGGATGGCATACTTTGACTTTTTGGGGTTTAATGCGACGTTTGAAATGATTTTGATGATGGTTGGACTTACTTGATTTTAAAATGTTCAGACTTAATAACGGTTTTATAATTGTCAAGGCAATATATATCCTATTATTAATCTGTTTTTCAGAATTGCCACTCGGCATAGAGTTATGGTGTGCCAAGTCACCAGTTTTATTAAGAAAATGATGGTCTGCGAAATTCAGAAAATCGGGTTCGGAGATTTGATTACGAATGGGGAAGGTGTTAGGCACCCCACTCGCCCTTTCGGTACTTCCTTTTCAAAAGTAAATTTTCTTCCAATTTTAAAATCAAAGATTTCTCGGCCAAGAGAAATAAACATAAAACTTATGTTCGAAATGAACTTCAAAGGGGAATTACGTTTGGACAACACTTTGATTCTGTTTTTGAGATTTTATGGAAAGAATTTAAAGAATAAATTGAACTTTAATCTTTTTGATGGGTTTTGCATTTTTTAGTCGGACAGAACTCCGACCTTATTTTGGAAAGAATGTCTCTCTTTTTGATTTTGAGATTCCAACAGAATATTAAGTGATTCGGTATTATCCGACTCACAAAATACTTCCGTGATCCTTAGTCAGTCAGCTACTGTAAGTTTCCACTGAATGGCTCGAATCTAGGAATTTTTGTTTTAAAAGTATTTTTGGATTTTTCAATCGGACAGAGGTTCGACAGGGTTTTATGAAAAGAATGATTTTATTATTGATTTTTGGAATCCCAGAAGAATATCGAGCGACCCGGTGTGAACCGATTCTCGAAATATTCTTTCGATCCAGATTGGTCAGCTACTGCAAGCTTTCACTGAACAATACGAATCAAGGAATTGAATTTTTGATTTAAAGGGTTTTATTTTATATGAGAAATGAGATTGTTCTTGTTTTTGGAAATTCCAAAAGAATGTCAAATGACCCGGTATGACCCGATTCATAAGGTATTCTTTCGATCCAAGCCGATCAGCTACTGCAAGATTTCACTGAGCGATTCGAATCGAGGAATTATATTTTTGGAAAGCTAATTTCTTTATGTTACAATGATAGGATTAATTTTCTTGGATTTTGGGAAATCTCAAAGGATGTCAAATGGCCCGGTGTGCACCGATTCATAAGACAATCCTTTTGATCCAAATCGGTCAGCTACTGCAAGCTTTCACTGAACGATTCGAATCGAGAAATTTCTTTTGTTTTTATGTTTTTAAAAATATTTTTCCTTTTCTTTTGTATATTAACAAATGAAATATTTAAGAAGGAGGAGGAAAAAATGGATCTAAGTATGTATGTATATATAATTATGAACATATATAACGGGATAGAATATTATATATAAGTCGTGCCGGAATATTTCCGAGCCGGACGACTTATATACAATACACCGACAAGGTCGGGTTTAAAAATGCAAAAATGGAAATGAGACGAGACGGCTTCGATTTTCCATTTTAAAAATCTCAAGAAATAAAAGATTGGCTTTTAACGACATGTCGCGATTGTAAGCCAAAAATTCATAAGTCGATATCCGTAAATTCAATTTCTAACTTATTCAAGAGAATAAATGTTCCAAGATCTCTGGTTATTTGACCGAACAGCCGGTAGGCATAGCCATACGCGAGGCCGAGATATCGCCTAACCGAGATCTTTGAACATTATGTCTTTGAATAAAAGAGAAAAATGGAAAAGAAGTCGTATAACTTGTTTTTGGTATTTTTGAGGCGAAGACGTATTTACGTTCTTCTCGTACGTGACGTCGAAGCAGGCTCAGCCTAGCATGCGTAAAATTCTAACGAGGAGAAAGACGCAAATGGTCGTCTTCTTTATTTTATATGTTCTATATATATAAGTGAAAGAAACGTTTTCGATAGTTTTCTCGCCGGAAGTATCGGAGTAGGCATAGCCGTACAAGTAACAATAATCGGGATAGACTATGAAACCGCGTCTTCTTCGCATTGATGTTTACATCGCAGCGGGTAAAAGAAGAAGAAAAGAAGAAAATAAAAAAGAAGAAAAGATAAACAAAATTGTTTTCCTTTATATCATTACCTTGTCGTTTAATTTACAATTTCCGAGAGTCCGAACTTCTAACGGTAAATTCCGTAAACTATAACAAAGTATAGTATCAAGACCGAAGTCGATACTAATACTAAGCTATAGGATGGAACGTCTATACCGAGAAGTGGCTCAAAATAAAAAGAAGAAAGAAAGAAGTTTTGGAATTTTCGGCAGAGGTTCGGCTGCGTTTGGTTGGTTTCGGGTTTTTCGGGTAGAGATTTGGTGGTTTTTGGAGGTTTGGATTTGGTAATTAGGATTTTTGGTGGCTGGTTTTAGGCTTGGGAATGAGGACTTGTTCAAGAACAAGTGGTGTTCTTGAAGGGAAAGAGGTTTTAGGACTTAGAATTTGGGTTAGGGAAATTTAGAATGAATTTGGTTAAGGGTTTTAGGTTTTGGAGAGTTTCTGTCCAGATTGGACTGGTGATTGAGAGAGAATGTTAGAGAGAGAATGGCTAAGGGTCCTCTCCCAAGAGGGGAGAGGGTTTTTTATAGATTGAACCATGTCGCATCTATAGATGCGACATGTTCAAAAAATATGATTTTTCTTGGGAAGTGCGCAGCAAAGTAGATTTGGTGTTGGGGATTGAGTGTAAGGATGGATTTGGGGTCAAATCATCCGTCGATAATGAAAAGTAAAATAAAATTAAAATGGAAAAGAAAATCCAAAATCTTCATGGCTCCAAAAATTGATCCGGACCCTTGATACGCGCTTGCTCAGCCCTATGCTCGGCTCCATCTCTGAAAATTTGAAGTATATATTTGAGATGCTTGAATTAAATCAAGAATTTAGAAATTATCACGGGATGATTCTGGATACTTTTCTGAAATTCTTTGAAAACCGGCCTTTCTGCTCTGACCGGGAGATGACGCTGCGCCTTGAACTACTTTTTATCTGTCGATGGAATTTATCAATAAATGTTCGCCTCTTCAAACGCTTCTCATGAAAATTACGTTTGTTCAATTCTGACGTCGTCTTGCCATCGCGGTAAAAAATGAGCGGTGTGGCGTTTTGACCGGATTCTGATTTTTGCACGGATGGACTTGATTTTTATGCCGATTTCTCGGTAACGAAATTGTCGTTGACTTTCCATTCCTAAACACGATTTCGGATGCTCGCGTGAAATTCTGTTGATTCGAGAACATGAAGCGTGTGAAGAGGATTTTTGTCAGCTGTTCGGTTACCGTTCGTCTTGCTTCGTTGGTCGGATTAAAATTCTGACTTCGTACAAATATTTCTCAACACTTTGTTGGATTTGGCTCGCTGCCGCATTGTCGCTGGCTGATGTCGGCACTGTCCGCAGGGGGTCTTGACCTCCCGGAATCGCGTCTAAAAATGCTCGGAGACTGGTTTGACCATTCTGTTGACTTCGGAAGTTGGGTCAAAATTGGGTATCAACAGCTGCCCCTCTTTGGGTGTTTTTGCGTAGCAAATATAGGCAAAGAAAATGATGCGCAAATTTTGATCCACATGTCGGTATCTTCTTTTTTTTATTTTTCCATGATCCTTCAGATGATTTCGCATTCATTGGCTGGATCGGAAAAATTTTCTGAGATGCAGAAAGTGTTGTTTGGACACTGCGAAGTTCCGTTTCGGACCGAGATAACGCGTACAAAAGGTCAGAAAACTTTTTAGAAAATGCCAAA
>NMUG010012868.1:0-10253 GCA_002855965.1 Monotropa hypopitys
ATATATATAGCCGACCACCATAACAACAATCCAGACCTCAAGCATCCCGATTGCTCTCAAAACACTCTCACATACCAAAGCCTCTGGGCATTTCTCTTTGTTAGTTTCCCGAAAACTACCCAAAATCCGACCGAACCTCTGAAAAACCCGAAACCCGCCAAGAACAAGCCTCATTCTTGAAGTATACATACCCAAGTCCATTTTTCTTCGGTAAATTAATTTTGTCTCTTCTATTCTTGGGAGACTCTTTATAGTCTTCTAATTCATAGTTCGTTATTAGTCGCGTCCGATACTATATCCTACTATATTTTAAAGAAGCTATTTACAGAAGTCGTCTCCCCGAATTTGTACAGATATAAATATACGAATTTGCCGCAATTTTTTAATACTTGTCTTATGTCTTCGAACAAATATCTGTCTAAAGAATTTCTTATTTTATGTCTTTCTTCTCGTTAGAATTCGACACATGCTTGGCTCTGTCGGCTCCGCTGTCGCATACGAGAAGAACATAAAAACATCTTCGCCCCAAAAATACAATTGGCGCTTACATTTTCGTACCTATAGCCCTACCTTGTCGGTACGCTATATACTTGCCGTCTAGCTCGGAATATATCCATCTCGGTTTATATTAATATGTATTCTCGTCTAGCTCGGACTATATCCAGCTCAGATTATATATATGATATCTTATACTCCTGTCTATACATACATATACTTATATATATCATCATATATATAAAGTCTCTCTCTTCAGCGATTAACTTTCGCTTCCCCCCAAACACTTTCAAACAAAATAAAAATCATGTATCCGTACTCTGAAGTGAAAACTTGCAGTAGTTATCAGAATCAGATCAAAGGAATGCGTTGTGAATCGGGTCATTCCGGAGCACTCGATATTCTGGGAGGATTTGTTTCACACTTAAAGAAAATAAATCCCTTCCCCCATTTTTCAAAACCCAGTCGAAGCTCTGTCCGATTGGTAAATCATTCTTCCAAAGCTCGGTTAAAATCCTATCCGGCAACATTTTCATAAAACATTTTCATAGTCGAAGTTCTATCCGACTGAAAAATACAAAAACACTTTTAAACAAAAACCAAGTCCCTCGATCCGTACTCTGAAGTGAAAGCTTGCAGTAGCTGTCAAACTCGGATTACTAGAATGCCTTGTGACTCGGGGCATGTCGATTCACTCGATATTCTTTAGAACTTTCGAACCAAAAATATCCATTATTTCCAAAATACGTTCGAAGCTCTGTCCGACCTATTTCAAAATATTCCCTTCCAAAAATCAGTCGAAGCTCTGTCCGACTGATAAAAATAAAATCGTTTTCTCAAAACGCGGTCAGAATTCTGTCCGATCGTAGAAAAACACTTTTCAAGGATTTAGTCGAAGTTTTGTCCTGCCAAAATCCAAAATCATATTCAAGTCACATTCGAAGTTCCATCCGACTGTCTAAAATAAAATCACTCTTTATAGTTGCAATTCAGTCCAACTACAGAAAATATTTTCCAAAACATAATCGAAGCTCTGTCCGGCTCAAAATAAAATTTTACATTCAAAACACAGTCGAAGTTCTGTTCGACTGTCATAAATAAGATTAAATAAACAAAACAAAGTCATATTCAAACACAGTCGGATTTCTGTCCGATTGTAGAAAATCATTTTTCGTCGAAGTTCTGTCCGGCTCAAAAATAATCATTTCTTATCAAAACCGGACCGACAGGACGTCCGTCAAAATTCCCTCCTTTCTGAATTCAAAACCGGGCCGAAATCCACCCGTCAACAACTATATCCAGGAGTCTTTCAATTCAATTCATTTCATACATAATCAGTAATAATATTTCATTTCTCTTAGCCGAGGAAACAAATGATTTCGAGTCAAGAAGAGATTTTCTTTTGAAAGAAAAGTACCGAAAGGGCGAGTGGGGTGCCTAATACCTTCTCCATTCATAATTAAATCCCCGAACTCGAATTTCTGGTTTTGCAGACACCTTTTCCAAATAGAAAGATATTTTATCCAAACAAAATGACATTTTTTTCACAATAAAAATACCGATGACTTGGCACACCACAACTCGATGCCGAGTGACGATTCTGAAAATTCGAAACCGGCATACTCAGGCCGTCAACCATTTTCAAACAACCCCCCATATTTTCAAACAAATTCCAACAACACGGATTCTTCCGTCCCGAAAAATGGCTCCTCACCGACGGGAGACGGGAGAAGGACGGAAAAATTTCCCGGCGCGACAAGTCGCAAGGGCACCAAGAGACACACATAATAATTATAAAATACTACTATAACCCATCAACTCACTTCTCATCAACTCACACCTCAAGTGCATCACCACTTCCAAACACGGTCTCCTAACACGGAACCTACAACCTGGTTCTGATACCAAGTTGTAACATCACATACTAAAAAGACCAATAAAAAGTGCAGAATAATAATTTTCTTTTACAATTCTATAAGGAATACACATCAATGATATGTAATAATTGATGTGGGAGTTTCGGGTAAGCAGCAGTATGGCGAACAGCGGAGGAAAGAGGTGCTGAGGGCTGCAGTTGGGTGAATGGTCTCAGTGGGGCTGAAGTGCAGTCGAGCTAGGGTTGGTGCAGTTTCTCAGTGCTGGTGTTGTACAATGGCGGCTACGGTTTCTAGTGGTGTAGTGGTATCTTATTTTAGTTTTAGTTTTTTGCGGGATGTCTAGTTTGTTTGCTGTGTTATGATTTTATCCTATGTTGTTAGGTATTTGCTGTTAGGCTAGGTTAGCTCGGCTGTTTTATGCTTTTCTTATGATGATGTAATTTTGGTTCTATACTAATAATACTTCACTTTTCAAAAAAATGATATGTAATAATACTAAGCCAAATTTTACTACATATCGAGTCTAAATAAAACATCAGGTGGTTCCATAAATTCAAATTACATTCATAACATAAATTCTAAAGCATACTACTATGACATTGTTGTCTAACCAAAGATGGCAATTCCTCTCACTCCAATCAAGCATACATCCTCAAGCTTTGTAGTGGACCGCTAATCCTTGTTTCTTGATTTCCAAGTAAAAACAAAGAAACCAGAGTGTGAACATATATATTTCAAGTTCTAGATACAAGGCGAGTATAAACTTCAAAACACTTTAAAGAACACAAAACGAAAGATGCATCTCATGCAAGGACTCCAATAGAAATCATAGTCAAATCTCTTTCAAGACACATGGACCAATAGGTCCCTTTACTTTTCCAAAATAATGAATCCTATGCATATTCTCATATATATATACTTTGGACTGCAATCCCTTTTCAAAAGATTTGAGCATCACATGTTCTAAAAATAACTATCGCTATAGGCAATAGCTTGTGCACGCTCACAGTGCATCCCATGTACAATATCATTTGGGCATCCCCGGTACCAATAGAGGTACGAATACACGTCCCATGTATATTCTGGTACGTCCCACTCACCTCTCGGATATTCTTCCAAGAATGGTGATACATCCCACACATGCCATATTCTTATATATATATATATATAGATATATCACTTTTCCAATCCTTTTTAAAACCAAGCCTGAAGGCTATTTTTTGCCAAAAACCATACCCGTAGGCCAATTCTTTCCAAAATCATTCATATGCATTACCAAATGCAAACATGACAATGCAACTTTCCATCATGTACAATTACTAAAACAAGTAAAATGCACATGCAAAGTATAATTGAAATACGACATTCATACACTCACCGATACCACTTAGGCAAGTACTCCCTTACTCTTTTTCGGGGTTTCTCGGTTTTCCATAATTGTCCCTGTAAAACCATCCAACAAAATCAGTCCATAATATAGAAATTTGGACAACCAACAATATGCATGATCAATGAATACCATTATACTCAAAGGATCTCAACATCCACATGCACTAGTATGCACATTATTACTATGACTCCGCATACACATAGTCATCAACATGAAATCCTTTGGTAACAACCCATCTAGCATCCTACCAAGGCCTACTAAATCCATAGAATCACAAAAAATCATGAACAAGTTAAAGCGTAGGGCATCCCTTTAACAATCCTTTAGTATTTTCTCTTCACAATCAAATCTCCCTTTACCACCATTTGTAGATCAAGTCCCTAAAGACATGAATATGAATATGAGACTCTTGGATTTCTAACCTTCAACAAAACATGAAATTCACACATATCTCTAAGAATTTCCTTTAAGAAAACCATGCCAACTTGTTAACATCATTTCCCCAAGGATTCCTCTCTAACCTTACATACACATAGTCATATATAGAACCATTCAATCCTTATACAACACAGGGAATTTAAAAGTAAAAACTCTAAAGAATAAGAGGGTTAGAATACTTACAAGATGTTATAATGATCCCTCAATAGATCCACCCTTTTTCTCCAAAAATCTTTTCAATGGCTTTCTTCTTCCTCCAAGGAGAACTCTCTCTCTCTCTCTCTCTAGAGTGTAATACAACACCAAAATAATGCAAAACATGTTTACAAACTCACAAAAAATATTTAAGAGGATAACCAACCATTTCTAGAGTCAAAACACCAAAATTGCCCTTAAAAATAAAATTGCCGCAGTCAGCTCGTCCGGACGAGACCCATTCTCATCACGACCGACTTCGTCTAGATGGCCAAACTCATTGGTCCGGACAAATCACTCCTACACAATTTAAATCAATCTTTGGTCACCTCGTCCGGACAGCCACCACCCCTCATCCGGATGCCCCATCAGTAGTCAAAATGCCTTCTCTCTATCAATCTCATCTGTACAAGACCCAAGCGTGGTCCAGACGAGCAAACCAACAAAACCTCCAAACTTCACTAAAATGCTACCCAACCTTTCAAACTCAAACCAAAACACTTTCCCATCATTCTAGACATTAAATTAACATCCTAAGTCTACTCTATAACCTTCCCAAGTCCATAAACAACCTCAAATATGATTTTGACGACTTAGGAATAACACCAACTATCCCAATAACCACAACCTCCAAATTCATATCACCAAAATATCATAGTATTCACAAGAATACTCTAATTCTAGGGGCCTCGATTCCCTTACTCATGAGTCTAATAAGTGATTATCAAGAATGCATTCACACATATCATACCATGATATGACTTGATTTAAAACATGCACTTTATGTTCATCTTGATCATTACCAAAAATTATGCTAAATGATTTAAAAAGGAATACTTTATTAAAATAAGGGAACGAGTATTACAAGCGGAAAATCTTTGTGAACGGATCAGCATACAACAAAGGATCGGGAATGGGTATCATGTTATTCTCACCAGAGGGACTGGCCTTAGAACAGTCGGTCCGTCTAGCTTTTAAAGCCTCCAACAACGAAGCAGAGTATGAGGCATTGATTTTCGGGCTCAAGAGTGCAAGAAGATGTGGAGCTGAAGATCTACTAATTCATTGTTATAGCCATCTTGTCGTCAACTAGCTCTCAGGAGAATATAATACAAAGGATGATATGATGGTCTCATATGCAGCGGTAGCCAAGAAACTCCTCCAACAGTTCAGAAAAACCAAAATAGTGCAAATCAACTCCAAGAAAAACAACTGTGCGGATGCCTTGTCCTGTCTTACTTCCTCTATATCTTCAGAATTCCGTCGCATAGTAACCGTTGATTCTCTAACCCAGCCGAGCATCCAAACAAAGGACTTGAAAGAGACTTTTGATTTGGATATAGGCCTGAGCTGGATGGATCCAATCATCGCTTACTTAACGAAAGATGAACTCCATGTAGACAAGAAAGAAGCACATAAGATAAAGATCAAGTCAACAAGGTATTGACTCTCACCAGATAAAGTCCTTTACATGAAGTCTTTCACAGGGTCGTACTTATGCTGCGTACACCCATACCTTATTCAACGATTTCTTTACAAAGTCCACGAGGGTGTGTGTGGTAGTCACACAAGGGGATGTTCAATATCGCACACGTCCATCTCTTAGCGATACCGGTGTCTGTACATGCAGGAAGATGCCAAAGTCTAGGTCAGAAATTGTGAAAAATGCTAGAAGTTCTGTCCCATCATACATGCTGCTTCAGCAGACCTGACAACTCTCACAAGTCCATGACCCTTTTCTCAGTGGGGTCTAAACATAGTGGGTCCAATGCCCAAAGCAAAAAGAATGAAGAAGTATCTATTGGTAGGGACAGACTACTTTACCAAGTGAATCAAAGCAGAGCCGCTATCGAAGATCACTGAGAGCAACATAGAACAGTTTGTGTGGAAGATTATCATCACCAGATTTGAAATTCCATATGCCATTGTATCAGACAATAACATACAATTCAAAGACAAGTTCAAATCATTCTGCTCGACATACAAAATCAAGAATTTCTATACCTTAGTCAGCTACCCACAGTGGAATGGATAAATAGAAGCATCCAACAAGACATACTCGATGGCATCAAGAAAAAGATATATAAGGCTAAGGAAAGATGGGTGGATGAACTACTCCTGGTCCTCTGGGTTTACCGCACAACACCTAGGAGATCCACTAGAGAAACACACTTCTCCCTAGCCTATAGGACAAAAGCAATCATTCCACTCTAGGTTGGCATCCCCACTATCCGCACTGACTTAGTGGAACATGGGGCAATGACAACGTTCTAGCCATACAACTAGACCTAGCAGAAGAGAAGAGAGAAAGGGCACTTATCAAGCTGGCCTCTTATCAAGAACAACTGTCCAAATTCCACAACAGAAAGGTACACTGAAGGGAATTCAGAGTTGGTGACTTGGTTTTAAGGAAGATCCTTGGCAACACAAAGGATCCTGCAGATGGAAAGCTCGGGCTAAATTGGAAAAGACCCTACAAAGTGATTGGGAGGGCAGGCTAGGGGCTTACAAACTAATAGACATGGATGGAGTCAAGAACCCGCGCACTTAAAATGTCTTAAACCTCAAAAAGTTCTTTTAGTGAATGTGTAATCAAGTATTGTATTTGCAAAGATGTTGTGGCAATAAAAAGCTCATTTCTCGCTCAGTAGTCTACCAACTCTTAATTTATCAAGAAAGCAGTGTGAAATAAGGAAGCATAAGCCTAGAAAGCCTTCACTTCCTCACTGGGGTAATGGTCCCAAGTAGAGAATACTTGGAATGGGTTGAGAAGGCCCGGGATCATTGTTCCCATGCTTAGGACTTTTAGGGTACCAGAAATCCTAAGGAACTGATCTCGAATATGGCGGGAATCCTAGGCGCCACAATGGTCCCAAAGCAAAAGCCATCTTAAAGGGGATGAGAAGTCCCAAGAAGGCCCAGGTTCAAAATGGGTGATAAACCCAAGGGCCGCAATGGTCCTTATCTGAAAAAAAATCATCTTCAGGGGACAGATGTTCCAAGATTCCTAAGGCTTAAAATGAGTGAGAAACCCAAGGGCTGCAGTGCTTATTAGCCAAAAAATCCATCTTTAGGGGACAAATGTTCCAAGAAGTCCCAAGGCTTAAAATGGGTGAAACCCCCAAGGGCCGCAGTGGTCTATAGCCGAGAAATCCATTTTTAGGGGACAGATGTTCCAAGAGGACCTAAAGATCAAAGTGAGTGAGAACCCTAACGACTGTAGTGGTCCTTAGCCGAAAGAAAGAACAGACAGATAAAAAAGACATGATACAAAAAAGAAAAGAAAAAGCAAAGAAAGAACAAACAAATAAAGAAGATAGGATATAGCAGCTCATTGATATTATTGATGTTAAGTTCATACATCATCCAGACAGTGAAAGAAAAAGACAAAAAAAAAGAAAGAAGCATAAAAGGAAAATCCTATGTAGACATTAACAATATCTAGTTATTGAGAGTCCTGAACACCAGCAATCGGAGTATCAATAGCATCGGGATTTTAGATGGCTGGATTGGAGCTACACCTTCCGGATTCCCAAGGGCTTACTCGGCTGCGGTAGTTGCAGGCCCAGAAGGAGCACCAAGACTTGTTTCATTAGTAGGAGGAGGGGTTGGCTCCGCGGATAAGGCCTTGCTTGGGAAGGGAATATCCATCCACAGAGGTGAATCCCCTGCCATGCCACAAGCATCCATGGCGACACCCCACATCTCCGCAAAGATGAGGTCCTTCAGCTGAGGTAACTGCTCAAAGAATTGAGCACAATAGTTGGAGGCAGTTACCTCACACCCTTTGGTATGGCCAGGATCATAAGCCTGCTCTACCGCTCATTAGCCTTCTACATTTCAGCACAGACATGCTCGAGCTCCAATGATTTGACTTTGTATTTGTCTGCCACATCAAACTTGTCAGGTTCGAAGGCCTTGGCCCTTTGTTCCATCTCAACACAGGCATCAGCCTTCATCTTATCCAATGCGACCTGGCTCTTCTTTTCAGCCTGGGCCAGGACAATCTCTAATTTTTGGGCTTTTTCCTTCTATGCAACAAGAGAGGCAGAGGCATCTTCATGCTTCTTGGACAGAATATGGACCTTATCCTCAGTCCCTTTGGCCAAGGCCATTGTTTTCTTTAGGTGGTCGGTCTCTTGGATACTCTCTTCATACATGCGATTATACCTGTCAGATAACTCAGCCACACACTGTACGACCTATTAAAAGAAAGAGAGGAAAAGTTAGCATAAGAAAACTAACCTGAAATCAAGAAGGAAAAGAATGCAAGAAATAATTAAAAAGATCAGAACTTTGAGACAATATGAGAAATCTTTCTGGGACAAGGCTCCTATGGGAGTCTTGGACTCATCTACAACATCCTTGGACAGCATTGCAGCATGAGCTACCCCAAAGGTAGTGGACCTGTCCAAAAGCCAGTCACTCTTCTTGACTGAAGTCCCACCGTCTTTCATAAGGATGAAAGACCACATGTCATCAGCGTCGACATATTTTCCTTTATCTATTCGGGTAAGCTCCTTGGACTTCAATCGAGTGTAGAGAGGTTGATCATCCACATCAAGAGTAGTATCAGCAGGAGAAGGTGGTAGGACCTGGTTGACAGGGACAACAGGGATTATAGGTGGCAATGAAACATCAACAACAGTAGTGGTAGGAGCAACAGAGGCAGACTGCGTGGCCCTCTTGGGAGATGTGAGAGACCGATCTTTGTGGTCTGACTTGTACAAGTTTAGAAAATTGAAGGATGTCATGTCGTCGTCCCAATCGAGTAATGAGGAGAATCCACTAGGGAGGTCGAAGGGATCGCGTGAGGATGACCCAATGATCTCAACGTCTCCAGGAAAAGAAGGGGTCTCCCACTGTTCTACCTCTTACAAAACGTCTAACACTTCGACGTCTATGGGTTGAGTCTCAGCGATGGTAACTCCCTGATCTGGGAGGAGAATTCCATAGGGGATGGCAAGTTTGCCAGGGGCTCTATCGGGAACCAAACCAGTCCGCCTAGCATCGCGGTTGTAACGACCTAGAATTTCAAATGTAATTTTAAATGAAAACGCATTCTTTTAAGATACTCAATTAATTGTTTATGGAGTTTCGGGTCAAATAGATGTTAATCTAGCGGTTTGGAGTTGTGAGGATCCCCGATGTGGAGTTAGTACGATTTTAGGTTATTCCGGCAATGTGTCGAGGGTCTTCTAGGCCTATTATGACTCCGAAATATTTTCTGAATTCGAAAATATTATTCATCAATGTCGTAGAGAATTCAATTACGAATCCAACTCAACTTGAATCATCTCAATCGGAGTTCGGACGAATAAGTTAGGCCCAAAACTCTCCAACAGCTGTTTTGGTGAAACTGCTGCGCATAACGTAACTGCTTAGGCTAACCGGTTAGGGATCTCTCTCTGTGATTTGGAGGAAACAACCACGCATAGCGTAACCGGTTAGGGTTTTGGGGCGTAACCGGTTACGGTTGCGCAGACTGCATTTCTGGCAGCTTAAGTGGGGGTATTTTGGTCATTCCCGGGGGCATATATATACTCATTTTTCGTGTAATGAGTGATCCAACCCCATTTTTCTGCTCCAAAACTCCCAAAAACGTGTCTCTCTCCCCCCTCTCTAAAAATCTCCCTCTCTCTATATATTGTAAAGATGATAGTCTAGGAGGTTTGACTACGCCATTGATGGCCTTTAGCGTAGGCACGAGATGTTCTTTGGTTGATGGAAGCCCCTAGTATGTTACGCACACCATATGTTCGACAAAATTCCCGTGAGGGAAACGACTTGTATTTTTGGATGGCTTGTAGGTTAATTGGGGCCATTAGAGTTAGAGGCCGCCAAGTGTTCGATAAATT
>NMUG010012869.1:0-10254 GCA_002855965.1 Monotropa hypopitys
TAAAAAATAATATAAATAATAATAATTGATACAATAGCTAAATTTTTATTTCAAATACAATATTTTATTTATTAATTATCACAAAATATATTTGTAATTTATAATATAATGTTACTTATTACCATGTATTATAAAAATATTATTATGTTTATTAAATTTTTTACTTATTTTATTTAATATATATTGTGGTAACCGAACTATGTCAGGCCTACGAGGCCGGGTAAACGGAGCATGCCCACGAGGGCTAGGCTCCAAATGGGCAGGTGATCCATTCTCTATGATGGACTAATGGACCGTACCCCAATGACAGTAGCGTCATGGATTGGCGAACCCTAGGCCCATAGTGGTAAGATAATAGACATCAACATAGTCGGTACGTGAAAATACCACGTCCGCATAGGCAGGAACCGAGTAATAGCAAGGGTGGTGCCGGACCACCAAAGTCAAGATGAGTTGTCCGCGTAACGAGTACTGCAGTCGAAAGGTTGGAGCTCACGGATCACACCAGACCAACAAATCGTGGATACGGAAGGGATTGTGGAGAATCTCGGGGATCTCGGTAATGGCCTGGGGATTGCGGGAGCCCTACGCTCTCGTAGATCTCATCGGAGATCACGGGTTAGTATTCTATACTGGGTGCAGGAGATCATTTATAAAAGGGAAGCATCTGTATAACGAAAGAGGTATTTGATATTATGTACTCCTACTTGCTACAGTACTTTTTGTCCCTTCTATTATTCCTTGCACCTACTGACTTAGGCATCGGAGTGCCATTCCGATGGATGGCACCGGGTAGCACTAACGTTGCTTTTTGGTTGCAGACATTCATATAGCACTCGAATCGGATAGGAAGATTGTGTAGTAGATTGGGTCGTGGTCCAGAAACACACAATTGGCAACTCTGTTAGGGACGACGGAAATCTCCATTTTTTATCAGCAACAAGAATAGTCAACATCAATGACTCCACCCACGATTACAGAAATGCATGTTCAAGAAAATCAGAGTATGGAGGATCTCGTTGTCCTCCAGACAATAAACATGACAACGCCAATAGGCGAAACGGTGGAAGGAAATAGGACCGCACATGGTATGGCACTAGCAAGGCCATTGAAGGATCAGGGCTCTAGGGCCTATATCCGTACACTCGAAGACAGGATCGACAAGAAGGATGCCATAATCCTTGCTATCCAGGAGGACGTGCTAAGGCTCAAGGTAGAGTTACGTACAAAGGAATCCCATGCAACGGGATGGTTGGGGGAAGGACGGGGAAGGAGGAGAAGTCGTTCCCCCGATAGAAGAAGAAGTTGTTCCCATGACAGAAGAAGGCACCATAGAGGACATTCGAAGGAATGGAGACCGGAAGAAGCAGCTCGCCCCGATCACTCTGGGCATGAAAAGAGGAGAAAGGGAAAGGCTCTGGCATCTCTGAACCATAACAAGGGCCCCTGGACCGCAGCACTATTATGCCTAGGGAGTAGTTCCGGTCCAGTGGAATGCTCCATGGCAACCTAGGAGCCGGACTGGGTCAACAGTGACACGGAAATTCACGGGAGTCAGTTCAAGAGGCAAGAGAGGAAGGGGAAACAAGATGGCCGGACAAGCAAACGGTAGGCTTCGGTGCATTCTAGGTCCCATGCCAGGGATAGGGGCATCCAGTCACAAGACCTACAAGATAAACTGGATGCCAAATGGCAGGATGACTGAATCACATCAAGTCGAGCAGACCAGGTCCATGCCCAGCTCATCTCCTTGCCTTTCACTCTGGCTATCGATTCCTATCGACTGCCACGCAGCTTTGCAGTCCTAAAGTTCAAGAAGTACGAACCAATGTTGGATGCCTACGTACATCTTGTGCACTTCTGGAAAATGATATCACTTCATATTATGGAGGACGAGCTCTTGTGCAAGGTCTTCCCGTCCAGCCTGGAATACCTAGGGTTGATCTGGTTCGACAAGTTACCAGAGCAATCGATAAGTTCTTTTTGGGAGCTCTCTTAGGCGTTCCATGCCCGGTTCATCACCAACGCGAAGTAGACGAAGGAAGTGGATGCATTGTTGGCACTCCGGATGGGTAAGGGAGAGACCCTCTGGAAATATGCCTCCTGGTACTGGGAGGTGTATAACGAAATTGAAGGATGCACTCCAGAGACTGCAGTCCTCTCATTTAAAATGGAACTAGATCCCCAGAGCAGATTATTTGAGGATCTCACCCTATCTAGCCCCACTGACATGGACGATTTGATGACCTGGATTGAGAAGCACTGTAGGTTAGAGGAAGCCCAGACCGAACAGCTTAAAGCCGAGCCCAGTGTCGTTTCCAAATCCAGACTGACAAGTAGGAGTGCGCCACAGCAGGTGAATAACATTAAGGAAAAAGGGAAGAGGACCCCTCGTCTTGATGAATTTGTTGCAAACCGTACAGTGTTCAGGATGTCAATTTACGAGCTGCTCCGGAAAATTGAGAAGGAAGACTACTTTCGGTATCCTCCCAAAATCGTGGGGGAGCCCAAAGGGTAGAATGCATCCATATGGTATTCCTACCATATGGACATGTGACATCTCATAATACGATGTCAAGCATTCAAGGAGTTTTTGAAGGAACAAGTGGATGCTAGGAGACTCCAAGAGTACAACGATGAGAAGAAGACAGCAGCTGGACTACTGCCCCCGCCTCCCTTGGGGAATGAGGAGGCTATACGAGTCATCAACGTTATACATGGGATGATGGATCCAGCGACCGAGTAAGGGATTAATGAAGAGATCCGACATGCTCAAGATGGACAGATAATGATGAGTGATGGTACGATATAGAAGTGTCCGCGACCAGAGCCGGACAAGAAATGGTAGATAACATTTTCGGAGAAGGACCTAGAAAGGGTCCAACTCCCGCATAGTGATGCTCTGGTCATCAGCCTGAAGCTAGGCAATTGCTTGGTCTGAAGGATACTTATCGATTCGGGGAGCTCTGTGGATATAATGTACTACCCTCTGTTCAAACAGCTAGGCTATTCAATTGATGAGATGGTCCCTTCTGAGGTACCTCTTGTTGGCTTTAACTCAACTCCGGTCTGGCCCCTCAGGAGAGTCAATGTTCCGGTTGTGGTCAAAAAAAAGAACGAGAAGTTCCGGGTGTGCGTCGATTACACCAATTTGAATGACGCTTGCCTGAAGGACTCATTCCATCTTCCCCGGATCGACCAACTGGTAGATGCTACGGACATTCACGATCAACCTAGCTTCATGGATGCATACTGGGGCTACCACCCAATAGCCATGTATCCTCCCGACACAAAGAAGACAGTCTTCATCTCTCCTAGGGGGCTATACTGCTATCAAGTGATGTCGTTCGGGTTGAAGAATGTCAAAGCAACCCACCATAGGATGGTGACAACCATGTTCTGGGAATACATTGGCCGAACCATGGAAGTATATATAGACAATATGGTTGTAAAGAGCAAAGAGGCCCAGGACCACCTGGAAGACATGCATCAGATCTTTGATATGCTCAAGGAGCACCGACTCAAGCTTAATGCAGAAAAGTGTGCCTTTGGGGTTGGCTTAGGATGGTTCCTCAGGCACCTGGTCACCAGGAGGGGAATTGAGACAGACCCGAACCAGATAATAGCGATCCGGTATATTCAGGACCCCCATACCATCAAGGAGGTGCAAAAGCTCACTAGAATGGCCGCAGTATTGAACTGGTTCATCAGTCGGTCATCAGACAAGTGTCGGTCTTTCTTCGACCTTATCAAGAAGTCCAGCATGCACAATTTCCAATGGACCGAAAGGTCAGGCCAAGCCTTGGCCAAACTAAAATAGTATCTAATCGAGGCACCCCTGCTTGCCGCACCACGGGAGGGGCAGAACCATGTCCTGGTATACTACTCCAACAAAACCTTGTTAGATGCCAAAACACGGTACCTGCCCCTTTGAAGAATTATCGCATCAAGGAAGATGACACCATATTTCCAAGCTCATACTATCACGATTATGACAGAGCATCCTCTCAAAGCAGTTCTACGAAAAGCAGATTTGTCCAATCGCATATCCAAATGAGATGTGGAACTGGCCAACTTCAACATTCGATACCAGCCCCAGACCGCCATTAAAGCCCACGTATTTGCGGACTTTGTTGCAGAATTCTCTCTCAGACCACTAGAGGAAGATCCAGATTCTATCCAGGTCAATCATCACCTTACCAGAATAGAACACCCCTCTGGCCTGAACTCCAATTGGAAACTTTATGTTGACGAAGCATCAAATGCACGAGGAGCCGGGGCAAGAGTGGTGATAATTTCACCAGAAGGTATAGCTCATGGACACATAATTCAACTGGAATTCCCGACTTCCAATAATGAGGTGGAATATGAAGCCCTCCTTGTCGGATTGCGAGCAGCTCTGGAGTTAGGGGTAACACACCTAGCCGCCTTCATCGACTCTCAGTTAGTGGTCAATCAGATAACGAGAGAATATGAGGCACAGGATGACAAAATGGGATGGTACATTCAGCAGGCTAGGGATCTGGCAACTAAGTTCTCAGAGTTCACCCCATACAAGTAGGATGGGAGTGCAACGCACACACTGACATGTTGGCCAGACTGGCCTCAGTCCAGTGTTCAAACCATGCCCGGACCATAACAGTTAGAATACTCCAACAGCCCAGCATTGAGCCGGGAGAAACACGACAGGTTTTGAACACTGACCTAGGCCCCAGCTGGATGGATCCCATCATAGCATTCTTGAAGAACGATATTATACCAACAGATAAGCAACGGGCGCATTAGATCGAACACAAGGCAGTCCGCTACTAGCTTTCACTGGACCACAAGCTTTACAAAAGGTCCTTTTCTAGACCTTATCATTTTTGCGTGCACTCAGGCATGGTTCAGACAGTGCTTCGGGAAATTCATGCGGGAAGTTACGGATGTCATTCCGAAGGAAGAACACTAGCCCACCGGGCAATATCCCAGGGGTACTATTGGCCAACCACGCATTCAGATGAAAAAGACCTGTTATGGAAATGCGATAGATGTCAAAGGTATGCTCCGGTAATCCATCAACCGGCCATGGGCTTACAACCATTAACCGGTCCCATGCCCTTTGCACAGTGGGGCCTGGACATTGTGGGCAAGCTCTCAATTGCCGCTGGAGAATTCAAATTTCTCATCACGGCCACAGACTATTTTACGAAGTGGATGGAGGTCGAACCACTACTCACTATTGAAGATACGGATGTCAAACACTTCGTATGGCGTAACATTGTGACCCCATTGGAATCCCGTACGTATTTATTTCGGATAACGGAACTCAATTTATCGGGAGCTTATTTATGGATATTTGCATGGAATATGGCATTTGGTTCTACAACTCAACGCCACATTATCTGAAAAGCAACAGTCAGACCGAAGCCTCTAACAAGACAATCCCGTCCGGAATTAGAAAAAGACTTGTCACAGCCCGGGGGAAATGGGCCGAGCAACTTTACCGTGTGATTTGGACATACCGGACCACCCCTAGAAGATCAAACGGGCAAACACCTTTCTCACTCACATTTGGAATGGAAGCAATCATACCGGTGGAGATTGGATTACCAACAATCCGGACAGAAAACTTCAGCCCGGAGCAAAATGATCAAGCTCTGGCCAATGACCTTAACTTGGCAAAAGAGAAGAGAGACACAACCTAGATCAAATTAGCAACCTATCAACAAGGGTTGGCCTAATCTTACAACACAACGGACTGGGTACGCATGTTCAAGCCAGATCACCTCGTCCTCCGTAGAGCCGTCGGAGCCCACAAAAAGCAAAAGCTCGGTCCCAACTGGGAAGGACCATACCGGGCCACCGATATCATTGGCTCTGAATCATATCGACTCGAAGACCTTGAAAGACGGAAGACCCCAAAGACCGTGGAACGGGAAAAACCTATGGATGTATTACCACTAAGATTTTTTTTCTCTTTTTAAGTGTAATGCTCCGGTCCATTTTTGGAGTATTTTTAATATTGTTAACCGAACCATATTTAGGAGTTTTATTTCGAAAGTTTATCTTTATTATAAATGACTTAACTACGGTCCATCTTTGTACGGGAGAGCTTATGCTTCAGCACATAATTGGGAGTTGATTTTTCAGTAGGAATGTTTTATTATGGTCCAATTAAGGACAGAGAAGCTTTCTGCTTCGGCCCATTCGTTGGGAGTTAATACAGCCGTGCAAATATCGGGAAATGCCAACACCGAATTTACTTTACAATTGTCTAGGAGCAACCAAAATCGGACAATTCCAAAGTATGGGTCTACCAGGACACAGTGTGCAAACCGAAGCAATAAAGTTTGGAAGAAATTTTCAACAAATTTCCAAGAACATTGACATTAAAAACAGTCCGGTATTGCCGAAACAACATTACAAAAGTTATAAAAGGCACGAAGGTCACAATATTGGCAAACAGGCCGGAGCAAAAATAGTCGAACAACGACACACTATACCGGCTAAACAAAAACAAAATATAGAAGGCTACGGGAGAGCTTTTTTAGCAAGAGGATCCTCATTAGCAGGCTTATCCACGGTCGTAGATAGGGGGTCCGCATCAATAGCCTGGTTTGCAGCAACAGCCAGAGGGTTTTCAGCCGAAGCAGCTGGAAAAGTGGAGCGTATGGGAGAATCGGCAGGGACTCTGGCCGAATCCAGGCCAAGTATGTAGCCTCAACGTGTCCTCCCGGATTATGGCCACTTGCCGTGAGTACTCCGCTTCGGCCATGTCAAAGTCCGCATCGTATCCCTTCGCGTCAGCATCTTCCAGGTGCACATGATGACGGGCTTCAGCCTCTGACGTCCGACGGACGTCCTCTGTACGGGCCCTGACCTTCTCTTTGTAAGCCTTCACGACATTGTCCCGAGCCCTAACAGCTTCCTAGAGCTGGGCATTCAGAGAGTCGACAACCCCCTTTGTAGCCATCAGATCCTATTCAAACCTCCGATAGCTACCGGGGGTCGTTCAGCAAGGCCGCATCAAGGGCCATGGACTGCCCTTATGCTCCGGAGATATGATGTGCAACCTGGAAACAAGGAAGAATGGAGCTCATAATTTAAAAATAAAATTGTTCATGATGAGGAAAGCAAGGGAATTACCTGGAGAACCAGAGAAAGACCAGAGCTATAGATTTCACCCCGAGTCTTGGGAAGTGTCGCCTCATCATTGGGAAGCAGGATGGCCTGGGATAAGGCCGGAGCAACCCCCGACATCTTGATGGAGTCAGTAGGCAAGACATCACGACATTGGAACTGAAGATTGGGGCTTCAGATTGAAGACAAAGACATACCGTCTTACAGTTGGCAAGCATGCTCCACCTCGAAGTTATGGGGGCATTGTTTCTCCAGAGAGATCATGGCCAGCTTACGACACTTACTGGTAGATGTGTCCTACTAATCCTCTGGCACGAGGGGTAGGATCTGAAGTGATGATTCCGGAGGAGTCTCCTTATTTGTCGTTAGAGCAGTAGGAGGGGACACCACCTCGGTGGGGAGTCCCATGTTGAAGAAGGTTTGGTTTCTTCGATGGGTCATAGTAAGAGGTGGTTTGAACACCGGATCAGACTGGGTTCTCTCGGGATATTCGGTGGCACCAGTCCTTTCCCGAATCAATACACCCGTAGGCTTGGGCTTCCTCTTCTTGATATACGAATGGTACGTGGGAACGTACTCGAGCAGTGTTGGGGCATCATGGGATGTGATGTCAATTTGATAGAAGGCCTTGATCCGATCTTTGGAGGCCCCCTTCTTTAACCGACCAACTTCAGATCTGCAAAAGATAGCACAAAAAAGTTAGCACCTACGCAAAGGAAAAGAAAGAATGCAAACTAAAGTAAGACGCCACTGACTTAGTACGAAGGGGCCTAGGGATTTTCTTCCGAACTAGTCGCATATGCACCCCACATCATGACATATTCATTCCCCCACTAATCGGAGCCTGGTAGCCGGTCAATGTCATGGTCGAAGCCCCTCCGGGCCACCGGAAAGTACTGCTTAGAGGCCTTATTCTGATTGATGTAGTACATTCCGAAGAAGTCATTGGTTTCGAATTTGAGTTTGAATAACCGATTCACTTCAGCCATTGACATAACGATCTGGAAGAAGTTGACCATAAGTTGAGTCGTGGTTAGGCCCAATGCAAACAGAATCTGGGCAAGGTACGGGTCAATGGGAAACCAGACTCTTCCCTCTATGATAGCCATGAACGGGATAACCAATTGCCTGTGGGAGACCTTGGAGTTCCCATCATCATCTTCCGTCGCTAGCTCGACTATCACAATATCTGGAATGCGATACTTCTGCCGGAACTCCCCAATCTTCTGCGACGTGCTGAAGTGGGCCCGGAATGGACTACCGTTACCGGTTCCTGCCGTACCACAGCAGTTTCCAAACATAATGTCATGTACCTGACCAAACAAACGCAGGGGATCAGGAACTAACACGGTCCGAAAAAAACACAGCCATCCCAACTCAATTGAGCCAGAAGGTTGGTTGGCATTGTGGTGCGGGGGATTGGCAGAATACACCACAAAGACACTGCAACACAGGCCAGAGGCCAAAAGCAGTACTCGATGGACTCAACTCAAGCCCGATGATTCTATTTGAACTAGGGACAAAATGGAATCATGTGAAGGATAAAGTACATGGAGATCGAGAGTAGTGGCAAGGAAGACTTCGGTAGGGTCGAGCAGGGAATTGCTAGAGAGCAATGGCAGTTGTAGAGATTTTTTGGTGTGGAGAGAAGAGCAGATGGGGGCTTAAACTCCCCCTCTAAACAATTTATAGAGGGGATGAGATGACTCTATAATGGCCAACGGGAATCCCAAAGGTCCGCATGAACGGCCAACCCCAGCGTGACACATGGACGGAAGTTTCCAGAAGGTAGGCTATGACCGTCAGATGAAGGCCAAGCGTCTCCGTTACTTACTCCGGAGGTTGCAGCAAGGAATCAGTGCAAAGCACAAAAATGGAATTCAGTAATCCAGGCCTTTATAGGTAGGGGCTCCCGGGGCAAGATGGTCAGTGGTTCGGCTGGGGCGACGGGGGACATAGTCGGTACAGACAACGGTACTCAATCCTTACAAACCTATCACTTCGAAAGAATTGAGTGGCCATTGTGGTAACTGAACTATGTCAGGCATACGGGCCGGGTAAATAGAGCAGGCCCACGAGGGCTAGGCCCTAGATGGGCAAGTGATCCATTCTGTATGATGGACTAATGTGCCGTACCTCAATGACAGTAGTGTCATGGTTAGGCGAATTTTAGGCCATAGTGGCATGATAATAGACAGCAACTCTGTTGGTATGGGGAAATATTGGTCTCTGGATCACGGCCACATAGAGAGGAACCGAGTAATAGCACGGGTGGTGCTGGACCACCAGGGTCAAAATGAGCTACCCGCGTACCGAGTAGTGCAGTTGGAAGGTTGGAGCTCATTGATCACACCGGGCCAACAGATTGCAGATACGGAAGGGATTGTGGAGAATTCCGGGGATCTTAGTAACGGTCCGGGATTGCGGGATCCCTACGCTCCCATAGATCTCGTTAGAGATCACGAGCTAGTATTCCATACTGGGAGCAAGGAATCGTCTATAAGAGTGAAACATCTGCCTAACGGAAGAGGTACTTGATATTCTGTACTTCTATTTGCTACAGTACTTTTCGTCCCTTCCATTACTCCCTGTACCTATTGACTTAGGCATTAGAGTGCCATTTCGGCAGACGGTGCCAAATAGCACTAATGTTGCTTTTGGGTTGCAAATATTCATATAGCACTCGGATCGAATTGAGTAGCAATTTGAGTCGTGGTCCAGGAACACACACATATATATTGGTTAGGTTCCAGGGACATTTTTATTTAGACACTAAAAAGGACATGCACCTCTTCCGCATTCCATTGTAAATGATCCAAATCGTTCGTGATATTTAGATTGATAAAATAGTGTACTCTGCAAAAATTCAACTTAATCGAATATCAGTAAAAGCTTGATCAAAACAATTTTGCAAACACAATTCGTGTAAAGCTTTCTGTAAAACTATTTAGATCAAACTCTTACTGATATCATATTGAGCTGAATTTTTGTAAGGTACACTATTTTATCAATATAAATATCATGAACGATTTGAATCATTACAATAGAATGCAGAAGAAGTACGTCTTCTTTTTAGTATTTAAATAAGAGTGTCCCCATATATATGTTATTTATTTTATAAAATATGAAGTT